>JACXGM010014091.1:10772-22548 GCA_016801145.1 Umbra pygmaea | reverse complement strand
ACTGGGATCAACTTACCCCTAGCCTGGGGTAAGTTGAGTCACATGAACACTTTTTTTTCTGAGGTCATATTTTCAAGGCTCTTTGTCATAGGTGCATTCTTATATTTCCAGTTGATAGGCAACATCCCAAATTAACAGTAGATGTCTTCATTGAACTTTTGTCTCAATTTCCCTTGCCTGGAGATCCACATAAGTAAAATCTGGCTCATCTTACCCCACCCTCCCCTACTCAAGATTCAAGGTAAATATAAAAAATAGGCTATGGAAATATTGCACAGCAGGCAAGGGCATTGTCATCCTATAAAAATGATTGTACTTGGTATTAGACATTTAGGAGTATACATATTTCCCTGTTTCGATTATTTGTATGATGCAAGTTAAACCAAACTCATCAGCTGGAGTAGATATTTTGGCAGGCACTTCATCCAACCTCTCGTTCTGAAATAATGTAAGCTCAGCCAGAGTTGACATTCTGCCAAGATTATTATAACCATTTCAAATGCTGACTGTTCCCATAGCTGCTACATTTGACCTATTGAATGGACTGATCACACATTTGTTATGCCAAGGAAAAGAGCCAAGTGTGCAGTTAGAAACATTGCAGCTCTGATACTCTCTTTAGCTGTGCCAAATCTTCACAATTTGGCAGCTCAGCTAGAAGCTGTGACTGCCTATCTTGTTGTTGAAACTAGTTCTTGATAGCTTAAACTTTGAAATTTCCTTTTGTAGTCATACTTACTTAGTAAATTAAAAATAAAAACAGGTTGAAATAATATGTAAAAAGTTTGAATATTCTACTCATACTTTTAAGTTATATGAGCTATTTAAAAGGACTGCCTAAAATGTCAGTGTGTTTCGATGGGCTAGTTTTGGCATGCAAGGGTACATCAGTGGGAAATTGATTAATGACCAATAACATAGTTCTAACCTCTGCCAATAACATCTAATTTGTGACAGTATGAAAAATGAAAAAAGTCTCATTTGAGATTTTAATTCACCATGTAATATTTTGAAAACATAATGTCTGACTTTGTGTATTTATTTATTTAAAAAAAAATATAAACTAATTTCAAATCAGATGACTGCAACACACTTTAATAAAGTTGGGACAGTCTACTGTTTACCACTGTGTAACATTAACTTTTCTTTTAATAATATGTTTTAAGTGTTTGGGTACTGAAGACACCAGTTGGTTAAGTTTAGCAAGCGGAATTGGTAACACTACAATAAGGCTCCCTTATGAAGGGTTTATAAATGGTTTATAATAATAAGTTTATAGTTTATAGTTAGTTTTTTATTTGCAGTTACAGATGTGAAATGAACAACCTCAAAAATATATGTACATAAAAAATTAGATGCCAGAAAACATCTAAATGAATCAACCCAGTGAACTGATAGCAATGATCCTGGCTCATGGAGAAGACCAACTAAGGTAAGTATCCTATCTGAAGACTAGCAGTACAGATACATGTGGGCTCATTATTTGGCAAGCATCAGGGGACAGTTGCCTTTTAAATTTAATGAGTTGTAACATGTTGTTAATGATTTATGAATGGTTTACAACATAATTTATAAACTAATTATAAACCATTTCTAAACCCTTTATAAGGGAGCCTTATTGTAAAGTGTTAATGTGGAATTTCCCACATTCATCCATTATGCATGTCCTCAGCTCGTTGCCTTATTTTACGCTTCATAATGTGCCACACATTCACAATCGGAGACAGGTCAAGACTGCAGGCAGGCCATGCTAGCACCCACACTCTCTGCTTACACAACCATGTGCCTGTAATCAGGGAAGAATGTGGTTTGGTGTTATTCAGCTGGAAAATGCAGGGATGTCCCTGGAAATATATACCTTTCTGCACCTTTGTCAGTCAACACCATTCACCACTGCATCCACAGATCCAAGTTAGGCTTGAATATGCAAAGCAGAAGCCATACATCAACACTGTCTAGAAGCGACGCTGACCTTTCTGGGCTCTGTCTCACCTGAGATGGAAATTAACACAGTGGAGTTGTGTTTTGTGGTCCGATGAGTCAACATTTTTAATATTTTTGGACAAAACAGCCGTCGTTTGTCCCCAGGGCCAAAAAAGAATGGGTCCATTCAAACTGTTATCAGCGTCAGGTCCAAAAGCAAACGTCGGTCATGATATGAGGGTGTGTCACTGCCCAATGCATGGATAACTTGCACATCCGTGAGGGCACCATTACTGCAGAAAGACATGTAAATACTTTGGAGCAACATATGCTGCCATCCAGAGGTTGTCTTTTCCAGGGACGTCCCAGCAATTTCCAACAGCCCGGATTACAAGTGCATAAGCAGAAAGTGCGGGTGCTAGCATGGCTGCCTGTAGTCCTGACCTGTCTCAGATGGAGAATTAGTGGTGCATTGTGAAGCACAAAATAAGTAATTGAAGTTGCACAGCTGAGGACATGCATAATGGATGAATGGGTGAAAATTCTGCTTGCTAAACCAACTGGTGTCTTCAGTGCCCAAACACAATTTATTAAGTGTAAAATGAAAAGGTGATGTTCTATAATGGTAAACAATCGACTGTAACAACATATTTGGAGTGTGTTGCAGTCATCAGATTTGAAATGAGTGTATATTTTCAAAAATACATTACATTTTACAAAGTTGAACATCTCATAATGTCACGGTTTTGTGGTGTAGATGAAGGAGGGAGACCCAGGCAGGTAGATGACAAAATTATGGTTGTTCATTATGGACAATCCGGAAAAAGAGTACACATGGAATGACGTTGCAGGGTATGGCGAAGCGAGTGGCAAAATGAGTATACTTATATAGCTTTACATAACTACCCTGCTCTCATCAGCAGCAGGAAATAGCTTCACGTGCTCTTAACACTGGCACAGGACACTAAACATATGTATATATGTAGACAAATGCATTAAGTCAAGCACATATCACACTCTTTTCACAACCTAGTACAATTACAGGTGAACAAGTAAATGCGAGTGCATAACAATACCATATATATATATAATCCTGCTCTGGGACACTGATAGCTCATTTCTAAGTACAGAGCATACGCATACACTTCCAAACTACAGCGACTCACCTTTCACAACTTACATGAATCTAGTGCTTCCCGGATAGCTTTCTTCTACTAACATAACATATATCATCAATGACTGACACCTCTCCCTGCTTGGCCAAAGCTTATATAGCACTCCCATCTTGTCTAACTCCACACAGCTGACAGTAATACATAATCAGAACTCAAAGTAACAGCCTTGCCTAAGCTGTAGCTAACCAGGCCAAGCAGAGAGAGGTGTCAGGACCCTTAAAATAACAGTACTTGTAAATAAACACAAAAAAACATGCAATGCACTGATAAGGATAACTAATACTAAACAGAACATACACATAATACAAATATTTAACCAATACTATATAGAGTCCATAATCTCAATTCATGTCTACACCTGCCATCTGCTGGGCAGGCAAACACATTATGTGTTTTCAATATAGTACAGTGTGAATTGAACTTTCAAATGTCTTTTCATTTAATAACTTTTTGCATTTTCCATACTGTCCCATCTTTTTTCCAAATTGGGGTTGTACTATCAGACAGTCCCAGCCAAATTCTTGCTTGAATATATGCTTTTTCCTAAGAATACATTTGTTTCATTAAAAGCTATCACAGTAAGGTATTATCTGTTACTACATTTTTGTTTGTTTGTTTTTTGTATTAAAAAAGGCAATAGACCATTGCATTTGTTGCTGCAGATCCAGTGTTTTGGAAATCTTTAGTACATCTTTACAGTGAAAGATCAAGAGCTTTCAAAAGGCTTCTGCATATGTTCATTTACTTCACTAATGTGAGATGAAGTCTTGGATAACATGTTTATATCTTTGCAATTAAAGGAAGGTGCAGACTAGAAGGAATATCTACAAAGCTTCTCAAAACAGGTCCCAGATACAAAGGAAATAGAATTGTTGGATAATGAGCCTCTTTTGAAAAACCTTGAAAAATTCCTTTAGACTCCAGGGTGTGATGTTCATTTGTAAAGGGGCACCACAGATAACATAATATTTTCTTATACTCTACCTGAATGACTCCCCTTATGTGGTCCATTTCAATCTAATTTACATATTTAAGATGCATTGAGAAATTAAATCAGTTTAGTGGTTGAAGGTACATTAGTAAAGTATATTAGAATGCAGCCAAGCTCTGAAACCAACAAAGCAGTTCAATTAAATGATTGTACTGAGGAGACAATAGGGTGGAAAACATTTCATCAAGAGCATGGTAGTGTATGAAGTTTCAGTTCAACAAGTAAACTCTGAAACACAACCACCCAAATTGCTACCCCTCATTGCCAATCCTCACCCTTCAAAGATATAGTATATTTATTCATGTTATTATTATTTTCCCCCCTTTTTCTTCCTTACCCAATTTTGTCAACTACAGTATGGTTGTATCTATGGCCCTGCCTTACAGTATGAGTATCTGCCAACCAATTTGGGAGAATTGAGGTGCACTGCAAGTGTTCCTCCTAAACATTTGCGCCAATCCATTGTGCTGCTTCTTCAACCAGGATATCACATGAAGTCAGTGCATGTCTGAACATGCTTGCTCACCTGGAGGCCCTAATTTGCAGGCCCGCAAGCTGCACCAGGAAGTTGTTAGAACACAACGAGACCCAGAAAATAAGACGAAGATGTCTACCACTCCCCAAGTGATTCCAATTTGTATTACCCATGGGACGTCCTAGCCACTAGACAGCAAGCACCAGAGATAAGGCTCAGACAAAGTATCTGGTGGTCAGCTTGATGCTACAACAGTGCACCTTAGAGTACATGTAAAGTCTAAAGTAAGATGTTAATACACACAGAACCCATCCCCTTGCAGTTATCTTGATGCAGTGTTGAAAGAATTCAGTGAAGCATGGTATTTGATGAAAATAAAATATCAGGAAGAGGAGAGGAAGATGAGGAAACTGTATCTTCATCCTAAGCAAGGGGATATTTTGGATAGGCCAACAGCTTGAGTTTGTTTTATCTGGTAGGGACAAACCATGAGTGGGTGGCCCTGACATGAGGCTACCTGTATCTGAAAACTCCAAACAAACCCCAGGATCAGATTTCACTCCCTCCGAGAGAGGAATAGACATATTATGTTCGAGTTCATGAATTAATCATGAGCCGTGCTTTGCTCAACATGCATTGAGGGTCTGTCTATCCGCTCAGAGACCACGACCTAGAGGGAAATACAAATTGTTTGTGCTGAGTGGAAGTGCTGAAAAGTGTGCCGAGTTGCAATTACATATTCAGCAATGACCAACTTTAATTATGCAGTACGGGGTTTATGAAAACAATATTTTGTTAGCATATGAAACCCACCTGCTGTGTCTATCAGCAGTGTGATACAAATTATATGTTGGCCTGCCAGTTGTAAGAGGCATACGCTACTATGAGTAGGCTATTGCCTTTTTGTTATGTAAATCTGACAAGGATATAAATCCAACAAGATGTTCTCAGTATAATTTCTGTCCCTATACCAATGAACCTTTATGAATATTTCTGGGATGTCCATTAAGTTACATAATTCTTATAAGTTTTGTATCCTCTTTACTGAAGTAACAAGTTCACACAATGAAATCATCTAGTAACAGGTTACAGAGGGTTACACTGGCCAATTTTTCAAGGATTAAACTGGTTACCTGAGTTCAGGGGTGCTGTAAATGCATGGATGAATCCAAGAGACCTTGACTGACAGAGGCCTTGAAAACAAATATTACAAAACAATGTTATAACTTTTTTGGGGACAGTCATTAAAATGTAATGGACAGAATATTGTGTGTACAATTTACAAATAATACTTATGATTACATTTTTCCTTTTTGGGCAAAAAGTAGCCACTCAGACATCCTCTGAATTAAACCCCACCCCCTCTTTTACATAGAAATGTCCAGTCCTGTCTTCACTCACACGATTTCAGTTTAGCATTATGGAGCTAAGTCTTAGCTAGCTTTGGTAGTTTTTGTGACTTTTTCTCTGGATTTTGTAACGTTAGAGCAATGGTTCCCAAACTGGATGCAAGTCAGGGGTGCTATGCATTTACCTCAGCCAATAAACACAGATACAGTTATTTTAAACATGTTAAACTATCTCTATTAAAATAAGCTTTATGCCACAACTGCACTGCTGATGAGAAAAGACACATTTGTACATGTCTCCATGGTTCTTACCACATATGCTCTATTGACAGCTGGATCTGCACTGATATCAAATAATTGTATTGAATAATAGAAGCTGGACAAATTACACAGGTATTAAATACATGCTGCTGAGGCATCTGAGACAGAGGAGCTTTTAAATCATCAATGACCGAATCAGCAAAGAAGTTGACGATCAAAGTCCAGGAGGAACGGGAAGAGCTCGTGATGAACAGCACTTTAAAATTCAAGTTTGTAGAAAGTGGTTTTGATGCTTGTGGGAAACGAATACCCATCTCTGTCAGACTGTGCCATCAGTGTACTCTAACACTTACCAACATCTAACCTGTGTGAGCTGGCCTTATTCTCATCCTTGATATACAGGAAAAGAAAAAAATCCATTGCCTGTCAGTGGAGCCAGACTTGTCGGTTGCGCTCTCCTCAGTCACTGTGCCTTTATAATCAGGTGCACATGACCCACTGAATGTGAGACAGATTTTTAGTGCTTTGTTTTGTTTTAATACATAAATGGGGTAAGCTAATCCTTCCAACAATCCTACAGTAGTTTATGTTTTCAGTTTTCAATATTAATTTACCGGTAATTCACTTATTCAAATGATGTATACCTGTCATTCTCACAGTCATGTTTAAATAAAATAATAAATGTATAAATGTATGCCTGCATTTGTAATACAATTATGCTAAGCAATTAATTGGCCCTTTTTTCATGCATGTGTTCATCTGAAAGCACGTCAACTTTCACTGCTATGCTGATGACTCACAGTTGTACATCTTTGCATGGCAACGCCCCAAAATTGTCTACCCTTAAAGCCTGTGTTTCGAACATAAGGCTGTGAATGTCAGAGCATTTCTTACTTCTAATTCCTGCAAAAACAGAGATGCTAATTTTAGTACCAAAGAATCAATGGGATTTGCTGTCAGATCTCACAATGAACTTGGATGGTTGTACAGGCATTGCAAAACAATCTGCAAGGCACCTTGGTTTTATTTGTTTCTTCTAGACTAGACTATTGCAATGCACTTCTCTCCGGCAGGGACAGCTTTAGACATTTTTCCTAGGTGGTGCTATGGGGGTGCTTTGTCACAAAATGTGTGTGGTCGGCGATCTGAGGACAATAAGTGCATACCGTACGCACAGTTTAGTCTATTCAAAGTTGAAAGGTCAGTTTAATATATTTACCATACAAAAATCTCAGCATTATAAATACACACAATTAACAATCTAGGTCTTAAAAAACAGTGTGGCTACCATGCTACTGATCCATTGTAAATCACACACATACAGTGCCTTGCGAAAGTATTCGGCCCCCTTGAATATTTCGACCTTTTGCCACATTTCAGGCTTCAAACATAAAGATATGAAACTGTAATTTTTTGTGAAGAATCAACAACAAGTGGGACACAATCATGAAGTGGAACGAAATTGATTGGATATTTCAAACTTTTTTAACAAATAAAAAACTGACAAATTGGGCGAGCAAAATTATTCAGCCCCTTTACTTTCAGTGCCAGCAAACTCTCTCCAGAAGTTCAGTGAGGATCTCTGAATGATCCAATGTTGACCTAAATGACAAATGATGATAAATAGAATCCACCTGTGTGTAATCAAGTCTCCATATAAATGCACCTGCTCTGTAATAGTCTCAGAGGTCCGTTGAAAGCACAGAGAGCATCATGAAGAACAAGGAACACACCAGGCAGGTCCGAGATACTGTTGTGGAGAAGTTTAAAGCCGGATTTGGATACAGAAAGATTTCCCAAGCTTTAAACATCCCAAGGAGCACTGTGCAAGCGATAATATTGAAATGGTATCAGACCACTACAAATCTACCAAGACCCAGCCGTCCCTCTAAATTTTCAGCTTATACAAGGAGAAGACTGATCAGAGATGCAGCCAAGAGGCCCATGATCACTCTGGATGAACTAAAGAGATCTACAGCTGAGGTAGGCGAGTCTGTCCATAGGACAACAATCAGTCGTATACTGCACAAATCTGGCTTTTATGGAAGAGTGGCAAGAAGAAAGCCATTTCTGAAAGATATCCATAAAAAGTGTCATTTAAAGTTAACCACAAGCCACCTGGGAGACACACCAAACATATGGAAGAAGGTGCTCTGGTCAGATGAAACCAAAATCAAACTTTTTGGCAACAATGCAAAATGTTATGTTTGGCGTAAAAGCAACACAGCTCATCACCCTGAACACACCATCCCCACTGTCAAACATGGTGGTGGCAGCATCATGGTTTAGGCCTGCTTTTCTTCAGCAGGAACAGGGAAGATGGCTAAAATTGATGGGAAGATGGATGGAGCCAAATACAGGACCATTCTGGAAGAAATCTGCAAAAGACCTGAGACTGGGACGGAGATTTGTCTTCCAACAAGACAATGATCCAAAACATAAAGCAAAATCTACAATGGAATGGTCACAAATAAACATATCCAGGTGTTAAAATGGCCAAGTCAAAGTCCAGACCTGAATCCAATCGAGAATCTGTGGAAAGAACTGAAAACTGCTGTTCACAAACGCTTTCCATCCAACCTCACAAGGAGGAATGGGCAAAAATGTAATTCTCTCATTGTGCAAAACTGATAGAGACATACCCCAAGCGACATATAGCTGTAATCGCAGCAAAAGTTGGCGCTACAAAGTATAATTTTTTTTTGTTAAAAAAGTTTGAAATATCCAATAAATTTTGTTCCACTTCATGATTGTGTCCCACTTGTTGTTGATTCTTCACAAAAAATTACATTTTAAAACTTTATGTTTGAAGCCTGAAATGTGGCAAAAGGTCGAAATGTTCAAGGGGGCCGAATACTTTCGCAAGGCACTGTACCTATCAATAGTAAAACCAAAGATACTGATGATTTTGCTGTGGTCTCTTAATTCTTTCCAGCGCTGTATGTCCAGATTAAAATGCATGCATATAGAACCACGTTCTGAAAATGTGCACCTTTTGCTATGACAATTTTGCATTCCAACTGCCCAATGTACTCGATTCACCCTATTGGATCTGGTGAGTACAGTATTTAGTGTAAGGACATGTAAATCAATACCAGGCAAACTATTTCTCAAAGTTTCAATGTAATAAAATGTTTTTATGATGGAAAATAACGTTTGTATATATAACGTTGGCAAACAAATTATTGCTACAGCTGACACACTATTCTGCAGATTTTCTAAAAACTTGACATTAACTTACCCGTTGCCAAAAAAATGCAGCATTAAATTTGGGGATTATTTAGTCCCTCACATTGCAGTTCCTATAACCATTTTAGCTCCTACTCCAGAGCAGGGTCTTTCCATTTTCCCTTTTCCTAGGTCTATGTTGATTGGTCCAACTTATAAATTACGCTCGTTGCTTCGTTTGTCTGTTGCGCATAATGCTACATATTATGCTGGAACCTTCGTCTTTTATGCTTCTGTGTTAAGTAGCTACTCAATTTCTATGACTCCAGCCTAGTTTTTAAACGCTGTGGTTCGAACTCCGTTATTGGGACATTATTAACACAACATTCTTTCTATAAAATTGTATTGGATGTTGCATTCAGCCTCGTAATTTGAACGAACAGCAAGCCCAGCACTACTTGGGCTGAAAACAACCAGATCATCTGCATACATAAGATGATTTACACACTTATCTCCAATCATACACCCACTGTTACAAACATTAAACTGTGAAATGTTGTAGTATGTGGTGCTACACTAAAGTCTAGTGACAACCCTAAAAAAGCCTGTTGCGGTGCTTGCGTCACTCCCTTATCCCTCCTACCAGTTCCTATGGCCACTTGACCAGTGCGGTTTTGGGGGAGAGTAGATACTAAAACTGTTTAGAAGTGGACTGTTCCTATAACTACGTTCCTGTAACAACTTGGTCGGAAAGCGGCTATTATGCTATTATCAGCCATCTCCCACCGCAATGCCTGCCCTGAAGTACTTTTCCTCCATACGAGATATTTGAATCCATGGCTGCATCTCAATATGCATACTACATGCTACATACTAAAAGTATGTACTGTGCAGGTGGTGGTAAAGTATGTACTATTAGTATATAGTAAGTGAGTATGCTAGCATTGGGACATACTAACACTTAATAACGTTGCATCTAAAATTAAACCACTTCCACGAGCTATAAAGCCCGCAAAGTTTGAACATTAAACATTTGCCACAACCTGTTCATATTTCATTTAAACTTTAATAATATTGGTACAATAACAAAAAACTCATGTAATGACACATTTATTATTACCTAACTTTTGGATACTTACATTTAAACACTGCCAAAGGAGGACCGGCCATACTATGTTTGCGTACTACGGTTTGGGACAAACTAATTGTACTCTGGCATACTATATAGTATGCATACTATGCATATTGAGATGCAGCCCATATCTCATAGTGTCTACCCCTTCTCTGGTAGCTACCTTTAATAAGAGGGTCTTCTGTTTATTTTCTTCAAGTTTTTGCATCTGCCATCTAGTTGAGAATTACCGCATGTGCAAAACGAAAAGTCGGTAGTGTCTGGAAAACAATTGCCGCAGTGGGAACAGAGATGCGATGTACAGTAACTAGTAGGGATCGGCCCGATTTTATCGGCCGGCTGATATTTCTGGCCGATATTAGCATTTTTATGTGCATCGCTTCGGCCGATTTTCCCGGCAATATTTACAGACAGGCGTCCACACAGGCAGCTCTGTTTTTGCCGATGTTGCTGCAGTTCACGTGCAGACCATGTACTGCCCCTCCCACACTAGCAGAGTGCTGTAGCCTGCTCTTCATGACAAGGGTAATTTTTAAACTTTCAATGCATATTTGCCTTAACTGAAATATTGCCATACACTTTGAAAGTGGAAACACATTGCTCTAAATGTGCTTGCAACTATAGCTAAGCAAGTTTTGCGGGTCCAAATGAAAAATGGGAATGCTGAATGCCTCGTCTATAAAACTGCTTGCCATTGTACCGTATATACCTGAATATAAGACAAGGTTTTTGTCCTAAAAATAGGCTGAAAAATTGGGGGTTGTCTTATATTCGCGATATAGACAAAATCACGGGGGAAAACGGAGAAAGCAGGGGGAAACAGCAGAGGGCGCCAACACAATAGGTGTTATAAATTAAATAAACAATAAATTGCCGCCATGGAGAGATCAAGATATCATCTTGAGAAAAGCGCTTCAAAAGTTGGTTAAATAAACCAACACGTTCGAAACAGTTATATCATTCATTTCTGAACTCATTGACAGAGTGCACTTTATTTTGTGACATTATTCCAAATATTTAAATGTGCTATATGTAAAACGGACAGCCAGCGTTAAAAATTGGGTACTCCCAGAATCGAAACTGATGTGACGAACAAGATCAGAGCAATCATGACAAGCGAACAGTGTTTTACTACGTCTATGGTCATGGAACCGTTTAGAAACATGCATAGTTTTTTTAGGTTGTCTAGAATCTCTATGATCTCGTTCGTTTGTTTGCTGCTTCCATGGCTGTAGCGCGCTGGGTTTGCGTTTTTACAGGTATGCCTGGCAATCCGTTCGTGCTGTCAAAATGGGCAGTTGA
>JACXGM010014091.1:0-10672 GCA_016801145.1 Umbra pygmaea | reverse complement strand
TGTGTCGGAACATACTTTTCTAATATAAGTCGAAGGCAGGGTTTTGGCGTTCAGCATTTATTCACTGATATACAACGCCAACAAGAATGTGGACTAGCGGAGTAATACTTCCGCGAACCGCTGCATGTACATATATATATATATAACAATATACTTTAGAAGCAAAATAAGAAAATGTCTTCTAATGAAGGACCAGCAGCTACGTAAAACAATAACCCACAACTCTCTGGGATGATCAGGGCTTCTTATATCTGGAGAGGGAAACACAGGTGACATTGATTAGCCCAGAGAGCTGTGGATGCAGTGGCTTCAAAAGACAGGGGAACCTGAGCGTCTGATCCCTGATGCGTCAGGAGAGGGTGTCCTGGGCTCAGAATGTATGACAAATTGTATAAATTATTTTTTATTTATTTGTGCATATTATGAAAGTATACAAGTTAAAGTTGCAAACTAGCCCAGAATCTGAAAATACACAAATGGATGCAAAATAATACATTTTAGGGTGGTGCCTGGCAATAAACAAATCATTCAAAGGTGCAGAGATTACCTGTCAATGCTTCTGGAAGTTTCTGTGTAACAACCATGAATCAGTCATGCTTAATGCAAAATTGTCTGTTTCTATTTTATTTCATGGTAATATTAGATTAAACAAATCATTCAAAGGTGCAGAGATTACCTGAAAATGCTTCTAGTAGTTTCTGTGTAACAACCATGAATAAGTGCTGTAAAATGCCATACTGCCTGTTTCTATTTAATTTCATGGAAATATTAGAATAACAGAGCTGTAGATTATTACATGGTAAAAATATAAGGCATTAATACTATAAAATGTGTATTTATCAAATAATAACCTAAAAAATGAGGTTTGTTACCCGTGTTTCTAATTGACATTCCATTACAATTTTCCAGCTGAGTGTACACGCTAAGTGCACCATTTGCGCAAATTGTGCCATTTGCTAAATTCCCAAGGTTTTAAGCTTTACAAAGATATTAGACTTGTATTTATAACTTCAATATTGCATTCGTTAGCTTTGATTTTATTCTACATTGTATTTCCAATGAGGCAAACAAATGTCATTGTTTACTAGGCACATAGTTCACATTTTGCTGTGTTATAATATGGTCATTCTAGCTATTGTAAAATGGAGAATTCTGCTAGATTCCTGATATTTTAAGCTTTGCAAAGATATAAGACTTGTGTATATATATCCTAAAAGATGAGGTTGTTAGCCGTGTTTCTAGTCAACATTCAATAATTTTTTTAGAAGCATGTGTACAAGGCACGTAAAACGTGAAATTATTATTCACGTTTTATAAAAAGAACGTGAAATTATTATTTTTGTTCTAGCTTCTGTAAAATTGAGACATTTGCTACATTCCTGAGTGTCTAAGCTTTCTATAGATATATGACATGTATATATAACCTAAATATTGGACTTGTGAACTGTGATTCTAGTCCAATTTTCTTTGTTGGGTAAAATAACCCACCGGCGGGATTAAGCCCAAGAGGTTAATATAGCATTCATAAACATTACCATAAATGCTTTAGGTCATATATGATGCTATGCCTGCCAATGTATCTGAGAACAACCGGGAGTACATTTTCTACTATTCTGTATCAGTCTGCACTTGAAATACCACAAGGTCAAGAATTCAAAGCAAACTTCATGCCTGCCCCCTAGCGAGTGGTGTGACATCCAAAGTAGCTTAAGCCCATGGCCTAGTTAGCTATTCACTGTAACTAGAAAAGTTTTGAACTGGTCACTATACTATACTATACCATTTGGGAGCTATATGATCTTTCTTGCTTCAGTAGGTAAAGACTGAACAATAATCTGTCACCGATAAGTTTTTATTTTACATTACGTATATCCAGGTACATACAAAAACAATACATGTTAGATCATTATAACCAGCTACACCCAGGTCAAGTGACTACTTTGGTCCAAGACAATGCCTTGAGATAGTTACCCATTCATCTTATTCTTTAACGATACAATCGGTCACTAATACAATGGAAGTTGATCGAGAGCTATTCCAGCTAGCTCCTATTGATCAATTGATCATCAATTCTGTCAACTATTTTATTTTATTTTATGTCACGTTCATCCAAGTATATACACAAACAATACACAATAGCTCATGGTAATAGACTCCTTACCTCTGCTAGCACAAGTACACCTGGCTGTTTTTCCAGTATATTTTCTGAATACTGAATAATGTTTATTGTCCATGTCAGTGTCGAAACTCAGGTGATCTAATAAACATATGTAATCATCTTCTTGGCTGGAGATGATTGAAAGCAAAAACTAAGCCCTTTCCCACTCTTTACAACAAACTCTTTCTGTATATGTTGCCATTGGTGGGCAATTTCCACACAAACACCCCCAGTGTGAGTTCACCCTGGGCTCAATAATAGCTTTCACAGCTACTTCACAGCAGTTTGATTCACCCAATATAGCTCCTGCCATTGTTGTATTTCTTCATCACTGTATTCCAGCTCAAACATAAGTGTGTATTTTACCATTCCATAGCACTTGATCAAAGTTAAAATCGTCCATCTTTTCTGGTATTATTTCAACACTTCCACCAACAAGAGTGAGTGCTGCTGCCATGGACTGCCGGGATGAGGTGTCTCAGATCATCAACTAGTTGACCGGCAATGATGATTACCAGGGAGGGCTAGCCGGTGGAGTTGTAACAAGATTCAACCGCTAGATGCCGCCGGCCAGGTGGATGATCCAAAGGTCGAGGAGCAGGTTGATTAGGGTAGTGGCTGTAAAAGTCCCTGATCAGGTTTGGGTTTCAGAGGAAGGAACCCAGCTCCTCTCCTCTGGACCATACCCCTCCCAGTCGACGAGGTACTGGAGCCGGCCCCCTCTGCGATGGGGGTTCAACAGATCCCGGACTGCGTAGGCAGGACTCCTGTCTTTGTCCAGGGAAATGGCATCCGCCAAGGGTCCTGGAGTCACCGGCCTGAGGAAAGAGACATAAAATGTGGGTGAAATGCGGTAGGACTGGGGAAGGTGCAGGCGATAGACTACCTCATTGATCCTCCAAAGGACTTTGACCAGCCCCACAAACCGGGAGCTCTGTTTTTTACAGAGCAGGTGGAGAGGGAAGTTCTTTGTCAATAGCCACACAAGGTCTTTAGGTTGAAACTCTGCATCTGCGGTCAGCCTATGTTTTCTGCTGTTGGATGGCCATTGGAGATGTACGTAAGCTGCGTCCCAGACCTATCCTGCTTTGCGAGTACAGTCATCTACAGCAGGGGCGTCCGTCTGACTGGGGTTCCAGGGGAGCAGGATTGGCTGGTATCCAAGGACTTACTGCAATGGGGTGAGCCCTGTGGATGAGTGGACTAGAGCATTGTGCGCATACTCTGCCCATGGAAGGAACCTAGCCCACTTGCCGGTCTTGGCAGGGCTCCGCAGGTACCTCCCTAACTCATTCCACCTGCACATTTGACTGAGGCCAGTACCTGCATGTGAGGTTGACCATGGACCTGATCTTCTCCATAAACACCTTCCAAATGTGCAAAGTGAACTGGGGACCACGGTCTGTGACTATGTCATCTGGAAGTCCAGTATTTCTGACTGACTAGCTGTAATGTGCATGTAATACCGGGATGTCCTGTGTAGACAAAGGTGTGCCTACGTGAGAAGAATGTAGACACGGTCCACGGGGACATTAGGGTGTGCTGGTTCCGTCTGGGTGGCATGGTGGATGTCCTCATCCAGGTTCCAGGTGACAGGTGCGATGATGAGAGAGGGTGGAACAATGGGTCCTCCTCACTCCTATGGTTCATCTTCATCATACATTCTGGAAGGGCATCTGCTTTGTCATTCTTGGTTACTGGACAGTAAGCTAGAGAGATCTGGAAATGAGTTAGGAATAAAGCCCACCTTGCTTGTCTGGCGTTCATCCTCTTCGCTGCCTATATGTGCTCACAGTTGCAGTGGTCAGTAAGGATGGTGAAAGAATGGACTGCCCCCTCCAGCCTGTATCTCCAGACCTCCAATGCTGTAATTCCTCTCTGAAGGGTTAAGCTTATTGGAGAAAAGGGCACATAGATGTAATTTCTCTGGCTTGCCTTTATGAGAGGATAGCCCCCACACCCACCTCTGATGCATCCACTTCCACAACAAACAGCAAAGCAGGATCCAGGTGTTTCAAAACAGGGCCTGTTGTGAACATAGCTTTTAGCCATTAGAGTTCTGCATCAGTGTCTTGATTCCATCGTATCTTCTGTAGGAGTAGAGATGTGAGGGTGGCCGCTATGGTAATATACAGTGCTTGAAGTGGGGGAAAAAAGGTGCCTGTGCTTTATTGTATTGGCAAATCATTTTGACATTTGAGATCTCTACAGTGAAAAACAAAACTTGGAGATATTGCTGGTACAACAACAATTTATTGTTATTTATAACAAAATAAATGTATTTATTTACATAAGTTGTGTGTGTGTGTCCCTTGACCAACAGTCAGGCCATCCATGTGTTTCTATACTCAAGTTATTGTTGACATTGGTGTCATTGACTAAGGTAATGTTAAGGTTGGTAGCTGCAGGCTCCTCATTAATGCTAGCAGTTCCACTCACATCAACCTTCAAGGTCTAAGGAGTTTTAGGTCCGCCTGGCACAAAGTTGATCTTTCAGCCTCTAGGACCTACAGTGAAGTGCTTTATGGTTTTTAACTCAGCAGACCCATGGGTACAACATGGATGAATGAAATCCAACATCCTGGGTCAATGAATTTCATGTTTTATTTCATATCTATCCCAAAAAAAACATATGTATATATATTTTTCCGTGTTAAAGCATGATGAATAAGGCTTTTTAATGCATATTGTCAAGCCCCCGGGGCTCCTGGACCAGTGTGCAAAGTTTGGAGACCAAACAAACAAGTCAACATCAAAATGGTGCACTAATTTCTTACTATATTTCTATATGTTTTTGAAATCCTAGCTATTTTTTACATCCTGTCTGTAATGTGTTTAGTAAAAAAGGCTACCGTCTAAAAAACATGACCGACTTTGAGGCACCATAGCTCCGGCTGTGTTTAACCCACAGGGATGGGGTTTCGTTGGATCTTCATCTTTCCAGCGGTAACAAGCATGTACGGTTCACATCAGGAGACTGAACGGTTGTAATTTACGTTAGTTTGAAGCTGATGAATCGTACCTGATGTTTCTGTTGGACTTGGACTTCTGTTGACGAGTCTGGCTCTGGAACACTCATTCTTTTAGTACCATTCTGAAGCCAGGCTAACATAACGACTTACAAATAACACACTTCTTTTTAGATAAACTTTTTAGTTTCTAGGTTTTCAGCAGTAAAAAATCTGTTACGGTCAGGCGGCGGCCGCAGGCATCAGACCAACATCAGACAGCTTTTTCGAAGAAGTGAAATTGTGATAGGGTGGGCCTAGGGCTTGGTGATATTTTGAGTTTTGGCTGTATTTTTGAGTTTGCTTTTGAGCAGGATATGAAAAAGCCCTATATCGTGCTAGTCAAATGTATTTTTCTGCACCCATATTTGTTTCTACACTTAAAGAAAACGGCCCTGCTTTGCGCTTTTTTGTAGAGCTCCTTTCCGCACAGCGGTACACATCCAATCAGTCCAACAGCCTTGCCCGTCTACATTAAATAGCTCAAAGAGGCAGTCAATCTCATGAAGGTTAACATTGAAGCTTAAAAATAATATACTTCAAATAAATTATTTTTCTAGATTAAAATGCTTATAGTAAGTCTTTCCTGTGCATGCATAACTTCAGTAAAACAATTGCTGCCAGAAGTAGCCTACTCGCACGACGATACTTTTCCATCACCTAGAACGGGAGAAGTGTGCATACGGAAGAGAATTTGAAAAGCTGGTGGCTCCAGCAGAGACGTTCAGCAAACAACTGCAGTAACATCATTTTTTACTGATCATTTTTTCCTGATCGTTTTAAAATAAACACAGAGCAGCAAAATAAGAGCAAACCTAAATGTAAAGATATAAATATATGCACAAATGATATGGGAGCATGACATCTGTTCAAATACATATCACCCTTTGTTTTTATTAGATTGTTTGTGTTGCTTTTTAAACCTGGTGGATACATTTCTGCAGAGCGTATCGTTAGTAAACAGGCTACCTTTTTCTAATCTGCAAATAATCGTTTGACCAAAAAAAATTAAGGAAATCATTAAGCCAAAAGTGATTCTATCACAAACCATCACAAAAAAGAATAGTTTAAAAAAAGCAGTTAATTTGCGATCCCCAGTAGCCTAGGTAAGCGGTTCTCAACCTGCAATTTTGGACAGCTGAACTTGGGCCCACAAGACTGTCTATATAACTATATATATAATAATTTCATATTGTTTCTTTATTCATGTGAACCACTGTTAGCCACTGTCATGGCAACTTGAGATCTTTTATTAAAATTCATTTGAATATTAAATTGACAGAGATTGGTAAATGTTCCAAAACAATGTCTTTGTCTTGCACACCTCTTTGTCAAAGAAAGTGCAATTCTTCACTGGTTAATTTTAACTAAAGAAAATCCCCTTTTTTTTACATATGTGTACACATTTTTCAAAATAAATAAATATTGAGATATATATCGTTAGTCGTTAAAGCTACAAAATATATCGAGATATTCATTTTGGGCCATATCGCCCAGGCCTAGATGGACCGACTGCTTGCCTTTACGCAATTGACGCTTTCTCTATCAGTAATTGACGCTTTCTATATCAGTGTGGTTAAGTACCCGCTACCTGGTGGTACGAAAGAAAAAGTGAAGCTATGCTTAAGTGTAAAATGTAGAAGTGCGGGTACTGCATACCGGTGAGTACCGCCCCACTTCAAAAACTGGTAATATAATTCCTAATATAGCTATGGTAGATGTTGAAAAAGCCCAAGAAGCTCTGCAGGCCCTTGATGTTACTGGGTTTGGCCATGACCTAACTGCCTTCGTATTTCCTTTCTCAATGTACAGTCTTGTTCAAAGGTCTGCTGCCTCAGTGGTGATGATGGCAATTAGTCTATACTCCAGAATGTCATGAAGAGTGATCAGATGAAGTCCCTCTTTGCTATGAAAATGAACTTAATCCCCAAAAAAACATTTCCACTGCATTTCAGCCCTGCCACGAAAGGACCAGCTGCCATCATGTCAGTAATTGTCTCTTTAACATGGGTGACATATGGTTGGCTGAACCATGTGAGTGCCTCTCACCATTCCTCATCTCTCCAAGGAGTTGTGGAGCGCCCGACAAAGCAGGTTCAGTTGGAATTCTTCGAGTTCCTCTCATGCAGGAGGGCCGGGGAAAGTCAGAGAACCCATAGTCAGGTTTGAATTACTGACAATCCTAATCCCAGTAGGCAATCGATGGTGCGCCGCCAGCGTTTTGTCGCAGGCGGGCTGCTGGTGTCTATAATGTTGTTCAGCCAGCGGGCCGCCAGCTTTTTCCGCTTTTCTCTGGTTCTTAATTTGCATCAGTTAATTTGCATCTCTGTCGGCTTTCCACCAGTGGCCCACTCGCGGCGCACCATCAGCTAGCCACCGGAAGTGAAAGCCTGCGCTGTGCCCCTGGCTATCTTCTTCCTCTTTGGGTTTATTGGCAGATCGCAAACAACTGAATGATGCATATACCACCCGCCTGGCTATCTGCTCGGGACTCGCCATCTTCTTCCAGTGGGAGCAGAAAAATTACGTATAGTTTCTGAAGCATACTGAATCTACTTTTCCGCTTTTTTTCGCTTTTGTGAAATCATGTAAGTACCGATTAGGTGTATGGTTTTACCAGACTGTATTTTTGTTGGTGTATTCTAGTAGAAAAATAGTAGCAAAAAATAAAGTAACATAGTTTGACAAAGAATCGAGTGAATGTTAGTTTTTTTAGTTAATGTAGCTGCTGACGCATTGGCTAGTCATATTGCTACTGTAAATAAAGCGATCAGAGCTGCCATTTTTGGGATAAAAAGCACTATAATGTTTTGATTTCTCAACCCGATTTCAAATAACTACTATACAGACTTACACATTAAATACACTGAGTACAAAAACACAAAGATGCTAAATGCAGTAGAGTCTGTATAGTGTATTTGTACTCAGTGTATTTAATGTGTAACTGATGTTGTCCTGCACGTCAGTTACACATTAAATACACTACTATACAGACTCTACTGCGTTTAGCATCTTTGTGTTTTTGTACTCAGTGTATTTAATGTGTAACTGATGTTGTCCTGCACGTCTACGCTTTGTCTGGTCCAGGAGCGGCCTGCTGTAGCGCTCAAGCCAAAGCCCCATGGCTAACCTCTAGTGCTAGCTAGTATGTAGCTACTGTGGTAACACGACATAATGATGACATCTCCTTGGTTTTCTAAATACATCCGTTGTTTATTTAGAATGTTAATGATAAGGAACAACAACAACAACAACTTTTTCTACACACAACCATCATATCTGTTTAGTGACAGATTATTAATGATTATTAACACTTTTTTTATACAGACAGGTCTAGTTACTGGAGTAAAAAGAGGAGAATACTGAAGCATGTTCAGGATCACTTACAGGAATTAGCAGCTACTTGTACTGCTATACCAGGTGCTGTACTAGGTGCTGTTCCAAGCTATTCTACTAGTGTACACACTGACACTAGAAGTGAAGAGGGTATTGATGGAACAGATGGGGAAACTACAGCATCTGTGTCACAGGCAATGACTGACAATGTAGCATGTGAGTCCTTTACTGACAGCCCAAGCACTGAAGAAGACACTGAAGAGGAAGAGGAGGACTTCAGGACTAAATTGGCAGAATGGGCAGTGGACAAAAGAATAACCCACAAAGCTTTTTCACAACTACTCAAGATTCTCGCCAAAGACCATCCAGTCATTCCTAACACCACACAATATTAGGTGTTTATCAGCAAGGTTGCATTTTTTGTGGTTTGCATAAACAAATCAGTACAGATGTTACCTAGCTTAGAGTTTCTTATTGTATTTAGAGATTTTAATATGTTGTGTTTATTTTTTAGGGTTATATGGGCCTTTTTGCTAAACCTCTTTTCTAAACATTGCTTTCAGATCATGACATTTTCCGTTGTTTCGTACCAGGTGGAGGACTTTAGCTCTACACGTGAAGGTAAGAATTAACATTTTGGCAGACACTGCAATTATTTGAGTTCTGAGGGTTGTGATATAACCTGATATTTAGGACTGTAATGTATTTTCAGAGTATTTTGGAGAAGAACAAGAGGCAGGCTGAAGAGCTTGTCCGTCTGAGAGCGCAGTTGGCACTACAATCAGGTAAAACATGACTGTGACGCTTTGTCCTCATAAAACACTTTGTCAGTGTTATATAATGGTGTTTAACTGCTTTTTTCCACATAGGCACAATGAGTGAAGAGCTGTGCTCCGTTTAAAACCAGATGGCCACAGTGCTCGCTTGCATCCAAGCAAATGGTCCGGTAGAGGATTTGTTATTCCCTAATGTTCAGGGTATTCAGCTCCCCCTGGTCAACCTGGAAGACCTGCAGCAGTTTGATTCCCAATTGCGACAGGACACGGACATTCAAGACAACCTGGTAAGCAGTTTCTTTTCATTCAAACATTTAACCTTAGATGTTAAATATTTCTAATCTCTTTATATAACATAAGCTGTCAAGTATAAAACCTTTAAATTCTTCTGTAGGTTCGCAGTTTGTCTGTTAAGGCTGGTAAGCTGAAGTACACGGTGTGGCGAACGCTACCATGCATCTTCAAAAATGCTCTTGCAGTCTTGACCACCTGGACAGGATCTGGGAAGAAAACCAGCTTCAGGGACCTTTTTCTGAGGACTATTCTTCAAAGTAAGTTATTTTGTACTTTGCTATTAGATTCTTATTAATTTTATAAATACTTCTCAATCATGTCAGACCATTTAAATACATTAACGGATTAATGTATTACAGGAGCAATACGGAAGAATGCTGCCAAGTGGGATTCCACTGACAAGGCTGTCCAGAACCAGGTCACCAGGTACCTGAAAGGGGGAGCTGACCATGCAGGTGGGAGGAGACATCGCGGGGGTACAAGGGACCTGCAGTGAATATGGATGATACGGCACCAGCACAACGCCACAACACTTGTCACCTCTGGATACAGCCACTGCACCGCCCTCGACAACAAAGCACTACAGAAGCTGATCGAGGGCCCTCCATCCATAGCCACCTGACACTACATACCTACATTGGACTTTGACACTTTGACTCTCTCGTTTGTTTATATTGATTAGAGTATTGTTTTTATTACTAGTGTTATCTGCATATTTGGTGGAAGACTGAAAGTAATCTGAACAAAATTGTTAAGATTGAATTGAATACATTTGCACATGTATATTTTGTATGCTTTGCTGGATAATGCACAGGTTTTTTACATGCATCTTTTCACTAATTTAATGAAATTGTTGAGATTATGTAATGAATCACTCCCAGAATGTAAAATAACAATAATGTTTATTCAATTCAGGTGTAAGGCAATATTCCTGTTCAGAGAAGAGTAGTTAAACAAGCAGAGGTCAGTATCCCAAAAGCAGGCAGTCAGACAGGCAGGGGTTTGGTACACTGAGTGGGTAGTAGTACAGGCGGAGGTCGATACACGAATCAGGTTCTCAGGCAGGCAGGCTTTTCAAAACACAAGGCAGTTAAGATGGG
>JACXGM010014090.1:11644-22507 GCA_016801145.1 Umbra pygmaea | reverse complement strand
AAAAAAAGTATATTTAAATGTACTTGAAATGTATTTTATTTATCCTAAATATACTTCTAATATATTATTTTGGTATGTATATTTTGAAAGTATACTTCAAATATACTTAAATATATTAAATACATACTTATGGTTAAACATAAGTATACTAGAAGTATAATACTGGAGTATAATTTAAATATACTTTTTTTTACTTGGGCTGCCACACCTGGTTGATTGTCTCCCTCCCTTTATTAGGGAGAAGAGGACAACCAGCCAGTGCCGGATTATTGTTTATGCCACGTGCGTTGACAAAAGTCTATTTTTCAGCCTCTCTGGATTTCTCTGTGTAGCAATCTCAGTATCTCCTGGTACTTATTTGTTTTTTCTGTGTTTTCCACCAGACTCATCTATCTCGACGATTCAAACCCTGTACTCCAAACCAACCATCAAACCCACTAGCTGTTTCTGGTCTGCCTGCCATTCCTCGCCTGGGAATACAGATCTGCCTCATCTCCCCACTCTCCTACTTCCAGCTTGCTCTGCTTCACCACCCGAATACGCACTACACCATACATTTTACGCGTTGGGTTCATTCCTATTTTGCCAATTTTCCATTCTACAATAAACATCTACAGTTATTATTTCACGTGTACCTGTCTCCGCTTTAGGATCCTCTCCTGTTCTTCAGTCCCTCTCCCCTCAGATCCTGACACTTCATACGCGAAGATATGAAACTGTGGGCTAGATTTATCAAGCCGTTTGCGCCTGTTTTCAGGCGCTAATTGGTTGCAAAGACGGACGTAACCGATGCGGGCTATTTACAAACCAGGCGCACTTGGGTAAAATCGCAGATTGCCTGCCACATGAGCGACAAGAGACAAGTTGCGCTTTCAATATGCGTTCGTGGGAGGGTCATGGGGAAAGTGGGAGTTCCACGCAAAAAGGTGGGAGGATACGCGTAAAGTGCGCCTAATTATATATTTCGTGGTATTTACAAAGACTGCCAGTAAAAGCGCGCCTCTATTCTGCGGGGGGAATTTACCGCCTCTTAAAAGTAGGTCTAAACCAGCAAGCGCGTTTTCCTGTGTGTTCAAATAGCTATATCAATGGCAGCAGTGACAGCAACAAGTTTTAAACATAGCATCAAATACAATTGGCACAAAAAAAGACAAATGCCTCCATCTGTTTCATTTTTGATAAGCAATTTTGCGATTATTGACCTATATAACTCTTTAATTACTTAACCACATCGGTTGGCTTTACATATCAATGATATAGGCTAAACCAATGCATATATGCCAAACGCGAACACAACAGTATCATTATAATCCATACCTTCATTCTCTACAGAGATCTCTGCAGTAAATATGCTGTCTACACCTTCCACTTGTTCGGTAACGTGTATTTGCTGCACCCCCTAGTTAGCGTGTCTATTTCTGGTGGACCTGAACCGGTTTTCCTCTTTTTAAATCCTCAAGATCTCTCCGTGTAGATAATAACGAGTTGATTTAACTTGTTATGGCAATCCAAATTGGATGTATTTCGGAGGGTGTGGATGTTCTGCCCTGTAATATATATCAGGTTTGCTGTTACTTCATGCACTAAGATGTTAATTTCTTCTTCACTAAATTTACACTTGCACTTTCTTTTTCCTTAGGGAGATCCATGATAGATACATACGGGGCCATTGTTTGCGCTTTTAGAGGCGCGCTAATGGAGGGCGGAGTTCGATTTTGGTTTCATCTGACCAGAGCACCTTCTTCCACATGTTTGGTGTGTCTCCCAGGTGGCTTGTGGCAATCTTTAAACAACACTTTTTATGGATATCTTTCAGAAATGGCTTTCTTCTTGCCACTCTTCCATAAAGGCCAGATTTGTGCAGTATACGACTGATTGTTGTTCTATGGACAGACTCGCCCACCTCAGCTGTAGATCTCTGCAGTTCATCCAGAGTGATCATGGGCCTCTTGGCTGCATCTCTGATCAGTCTTCTCCTTGTATGTGCTGAAAGTTTAGAGGGACGGCCGGGTCTCGGTAGATTTGCAGTAGTCTGATACTCCTTCCATTTCAATATTATTGCTTGCACAGTGCTCCTTGGGATGTTTAAAGCTTGGGAAATCTTTCTGTATCCAAATCTGGCTTTAAACTTCTCCACAACAGTAACTCGGACATGCTGAGTGTGTTCCTTGTTCTTCATGATGCTCTCTGTGCTTTCAACAGACCTCTGAGACTATCACAGAGCAGGTGCATTTATAAGAAGACTTGATTACACACAGATATTTTCTATTTATCATCATTAATCATTTAGGTCAACATTGGATCATTCAGAGATCCTCACTGAACTTCTGGAGAGAGTTTGCTGCACTGAAAGTAAAGGGGCTGAATAATTTTGCTCGCCCAAATAGTCAGTTTTTTATTTGTTAAAAAAGTTTGAAATTTCCAATAAATTTCGTTCCACTTCATGATTGTGTCCCAGTTGTTGTTGCTTTTTCACAAAAAATTACAGTTTTATATCTTTATGTTTGAAGCCTGAAATATGGCAAAAGGTCAAAATGTTCAAGGGGCGAATACTTTCGCAAAGCACTGTATAAATGTGTACAGATTATAATAAAACAATCAAATACCTCAACAGAATAGTACATGATTAGGTCATTATCCTTGTTTGGAGAGTCAATTCAAACATAAAGTCTCATTTTACACAAAACGTTTGCAATGCTTAGTGCAAATGCGAAGACAAACATGCAGCTTTTGCATTTGCTTTCACAAAGGTGTTTCTATAAATTTATCTAATTAGGGAATGAGACGTAAACTATTGACATGTGTAATAAATATGACAAATTCTTGACCTGCAATGCAAATGATGTTCTTCTGGATATGTAGGAATATTTAGTTTTGCAGCCTATATTTGAATTGGCTGATCAACATCTAAGAAATAGCTGATTAGCTTGATAAATGTGACATTTGGCATAGTTATTAAAAGTACTTGTATCGGTACTAGTATCGGCAAGTACCCAAAATTAAATAATCTGTACTTGTACTTATTCCATAAAAATTGGTATTGGCTCATCCCTAGACTTTGATAACCTTGCAATTGAGCTACAGTAACACAATGAACATCATGTTTTTTTGCTTGAGAAAAGTTTCATGTAATCAGCACGTGGGGGATTGGGGATTTTGTAACACAATGACTAGCTAATTGGCCATCACAGCATGTTCTGGCCGAGGGGGCAAAAAAAGTGTCACGTTTCTACAAAAATGATGCACACTTTTCTCTGCTAACTTCTTCATGATCTCAGTCTGGTCTGGTCAGCACAAAGGGTGACAGATAAAAATATATCTTTAATTACCTACGGTATACATTTGTAAGCATAGGCCTATGTTGCTGTATTAAAATAATCTTAAATACAGTCATTAAATAAAACCTAAATGAACAGGTAATGGGAGTTTATAACTAACTAGTTATCATAATTAATTAAAAAAAACAATTTGAATGCATCCACTATAAACAAGCTACACTGAAAAATGTCACTGTAATTGCAACCGATCTTGCCCGCTACAACACGGTGCTGTGGGGATTTTCTTCAAAAAAAAAGAAGTTATCTTTTGAGGGAGTGGCTTTCAGAGGTTACAGTATTGTATGACAGCTTAAAACCATTGTTCTTTACCCATTTTTGTCCCACAAAGTAAACCTGTACTTTGATATTTAAATTTTCCAATTCTGATTGGAGAATGCAGACGCACCAGTCTACAATATTTATTTGCTTTCCTAAAGCCGTTTTAAAACAAACAAGGCTTTATTTAAATTAAGAAAGGTATTCTACTCTCTATACTACTACAACTACATTGATAAAATATCAGTCTATGTCCCCAAAAAACTTATCTATAAGAAGCATTAGAACTGCAATCTCCTGTTTCTTTTTAAGTGGTCTAGCACCACCCAGCGATGAGTATAGACCATTTATTGGCAACTAAATGCACCAATTGATTTTGCGGTACGAAAAGCACCACTTTATCGTGTGACATCTGTAGGCATGTAGGTATGGTCAAGATAATCTGATGAAGTTCAAGTAAGCTTCAGAATGGAGAAGAAAGGTAGTTGTTGAACTTGAAGGTCAGAGGAGAATGGCCAGACTGGTTCAAGCTGATAGGAATGCAACAGTAACTCAATTAACCACTCATTGCAACCAAGGTATGCAGAAGAGCATCTCTGAACACACAACACAACGAACCGTGAAGCAGTTGGGGCTACAGCAGCAGAAGACCACACCAGGTGCCACTGCTAGCAGCTAAGCACATCTTCTAATGCCATCTTCTAATGCCTACTTTCAGAAAGATAACACACTGTGTCACAAAGCTCACATCATCTTGAACTGGTTTCTTGTACATAACAATGAGTTCGCTCTTCTTAGATGGCCTCCAAAGTCACCAGATCTCAATCCAATCAAACACATTTTGGAGGTAGTTGAACGGGAGATCCCCAATGTGGACGTGCTGCCGAGAAATCTCCCACAACTACGTGATTCAATAATGTCAATATGGACAAAATGATCTTATTAAATCTATGCCACAAAGAATGAAGGCAGTTTTGAAGGCAAATGAGGGTCCTAGCAATGAATTCCTAATGAAGAGGCTGGTGAGTGTATACACCGTTTAGCCATAAAATTATGATCACCTGCCTAACATTGTAGGTCCCCATTTTGCAGCCAACACAGCAGCCCCATATGTAACAAGCTGTGATGCCCTGTGCTCTGATACCTTTCTATAAAAAATTGCATGAATTCTTTTTGAGCTACAGTAGCTCATCTGTTGGATCAGACCATACCGCCAGCCTTCGCTCCCCACGTGCATCGATGAGCCTTAGCTGCCCATGACCCTGTCACCGGTTCACCGCTTTTGCTTACTTGGACCACTGTTGATAGGTACTGACCACGGCAGACCGGGAACATCCCACAAGAGTTGCAGTTTTGGAGATGCTATTACCCAGTCATCTATAATATAGACTCATAGGAGATTGCTGTTTTTGTAACTGGTTTAGCTCCCTATACGATATGGAGTGAAAGGACAATTTCAAAGTGGACTTTATTGGACAGAACAAGAAGGCAAGAAGAGATTGCTTTGAATATAATTGTTTGAAATGGTACACAGTAAAAACGGCTGTGTTAAATCAACACCCTAAGTGTTAAATTAACACTCTCAGTGTTTATATAGGTCCAAATTGA
Organism: Umbra pygmaea; assembly: GCA_016801145.1. Lineage (NCBI taxonomy): Eukaryota > Metazoa > Chordata > Actinopteri > Esociformes > Umbridae > Umbra > Umbra pygmaea. Next base: position 17,306 of record JACXGM010014090.1, on the reverse strand, counting down.
CATGGAAGAGTGTTAATTTAACACTTAGGGTGTTGATTTAACACAGCCGTTTTTACTGTGTAACTTGTCTTTGTTCTATTATTTGCTACTAACTTCAGACAGGGACTTCTATCACTTAAGTTGTTTGTGGTGATGGCAAAGGGAGAAATTCCACAATGATTAGATAATCTCTTACCAAACAGAGTATCAAAGCCTATGACACATTTTTAAAACACTACTTTAGCAAAAAAAATCTTGCTCTGTCCAAATCCATTGGTTTCTGGGACAGATTACAATGTGTTCTATAAGGAATTATTCAGAACCAGACTTATTGCTAAAAAATTAATATATTCACTGTATGGTAAAAATCTGGTAAAGTGGTAGACAGGCAAAACTTTTGTCACTGTTCCAATAAGAATGCAAATGTATTATATATTGATGATATATTTGTATTTTATTATGAAACCATTTTTGTTTTATTTAATTTCATGCTATTATACAAATGTATATGCAATTCCTAAAGATCTATAGTGTGTGTTGTTGTATCTGAGATTTAGACTCAAGCACACATTCATGAAAAAAAAACTATTCAAGACAACTATTTTTTGTCTTGAAAAGTTGTTTATTTGTTGTAACTCTTAAGCTTCAGTGTAATTGTGACAACAGTTGGAGTTTATTACAGTTTGTTCTTGATATTCAGCAGACTGATTTTTGTGACCATTCGCTAAGGGCCATTTTGCAAGGATACTGCTCCCTAACCTCATTTGTTTGCTGAAAACCTCTCATTCATCAATATATATTCACTAAAACTAATGAGCTCTGTATCTCCATTGACATGATTTAATGACCAGCAATGCTTGGAGAGAAGTAGTTTAAGGGCAATGTTTACCAAACATTTGAAGGTAGTAATGTTTTCTTATTTTGTCATTAGATTTGTCCTTCGGACTGTTTAGTTGAGCTGTGACAGAAATGGTTAACACTGATATAGAGATGTCATTCAAAATAATGAATTCAACCAGTTAGAGAGTAAATATCTATTATTTTTGTCCATTCTAATGAACCCTGCTAGCCATCACTATGCTAACTTAGGTTTCAAGATAAGTCTGAAAGTTCTGAATAACAATAATCCTGAAAAAAAATGTACGGTACCCAATGGCCATACCAATGGAAATTGCAGTGTCAAAAGTTCACCTGAAAAACTTAAAAGCTCAGCAATTTCAATTACCGACAACTTGACTTTATCTGTGAGTCAACACGGGACAGCCTGTTCTACATAAAATGGCTACCAGCAGTATGGGGCTTAATGAGCCAAAAAGCCATTAGTTTGGTGACAAATATGGCAATGAATTACTCAACCACTGCTGACTTCATTACCAGTAAACTGACAGAAGTGTCTGTAGATAACTCAAAGACCAGGAGATCCATTCCCAGCTTGCAATATCTGTTTCAGTAATATGCATCAAGACTGTAATGTACACGAAGGCATTCAAAAACCCATTTAGTTTCGGAATACGATATGGCAGTGTGGGATTCCACTTCCAGAAATGCCCATGCAAATGGCATTTGTGCATTTTAAAGTGATGAGAATTAGGATGGAATGGTACCGCGCTGCTCAAGGTTACAAACTCCAAATGAAAAGGAAGTGCAGCCAAACTGTAAAGTATGTGGTCCCAGTCCCTTTTAAAAGCTTTAGGCTGTTTTTGCAGACTTCATTTGGGATGAAAGAAAGCTCAATTTATTCCACACATCATGAATATGAATGTCAAAATCAGCCAAAAGCTTTTTTTTAAGAATGGTTTATGATGTTATTACAAGCCAATACAAATGGGGCACACAAGTCTCTCAAGCTAGGGTCCCTCTGAGATGCCTCATAGTATTTAAAATGATTGTGTTTCATGTCTCATTTATCATGTTTACTGTATGAATTTATTATGCCTGATGATTCAACCTTGACTTTACAGTAGTGTATGCAAAAGAGACAGATCTGAATTCCTCCTTCTTTAATAAACTGTAATTAATGTCCATGTTTACTTTTAATTAAGTCCAGTCTGCCTTGTTTATGAAGATGTCTTCACCACACATAGTAAATTCATGACAAAATTTCATTCTTGATATGCGGTGCCATTTCTGGTACCAGGAAAATATATTTTCTTATTCTATTTAAAATAATGTAAATTGATTTTAAAATTTTGTTAAAATGAAGGCATGTGGCCTTCATATTAAAAACACAAAACATCTTTATCTTGAAAGAGAACTACATGCGTTTTCAATTGAAGGTGATTCTACCATGTCCCCCGGTAATATTCATCTAATTTCATGAAATATTTAAGAGCCAAAATACTAAAATAATACAAGACTTTCATCATTATTTTGTAGTCCTAGTTAGAAACTCCCTCATCAAAAAGTTTCCTCCATTTATTTTTAATAAAGTTTAACATTTTATTTGAGTCCCTGAAATCACTTTCCACCCTGTTAAAAAAAGCTGTTGTAGTTCTTCGTTGTTCAACTGTAACAGGCTAGGACAAAGGGATCGGACACAGAGGATGTGTTTAGGGCCCGAGTGGGCATTTTCTTAACAAAAACGCAGTGGAGGTGAGAAATCATTAGACAGAGAGGCGGCTTCATCCCTGGAGTGGACTTCTAGAGGCAGAGCTGGCGGTGCGGCGATTGATCTCTCGGTGGCCTTTCATCCCTTTTTCCCATCCTGTCTGGTCTGTGTTCCTCCTTGGCCCCTGTGTCATTAGAGAAGATCCATGGTTGGTGTAGCACGGCTTGGAGCTACCTTTCTGCTCTTCAGATCCTCCTCTTCCTCTCCAACCTTTTCAGTCTTTGAGGTTGGTAATTTTAAATTAGAATGTAACATTACCATCAAATTGTATTCATTTTTTTGTTAAGCTAAACATGTAATCCTATTTGAACACATGAAAAATTATTGCTTTCTGGTTGTTATAAATATCTCATGGAAATATATTATGTACTTATGGAGTTCCAGAACCTATGGAGCTTTTCCCAAAAATAATGGAAAATAATTTGAGAATAGAGTATTTCAGTGACAGTGTCCCAGTGTGGGATGCTGTCCCATAGACTGAGATTAGACTGTTATGTAGATATTGTATATTTATGTTTCATATATGCACTGTTGTTTATGTTTGATGTACTGTTGCTTTAAGTTGAGTTCATGTATGAGCGTTTTGGACTATGGGGCTGTGTTGCCACCCCCCTGAACACCAGAAGCTATGGATAGGTCTCAGTCTAGTATAGTCAAGTACTTCTTATATCTGATTGCTGATTGGTTTCAGCTGTGGTCTATTTAGATTCCTATTTAAGCACTGGTGTTTCAGGGGTGTGGTCATTGAACGATTGTTACATGATTGGTCTACTGCCGCCATTGTGAGAGGTCTGCTGCCACCATTGTGAGAGGTCTGCTGCCGCCATTGTGAGAGGTCTGCTACGTACGCCTACTCTGGATTCCTTCGTGTGAATGGACTACACTGTCGCCGTATACTGCATAATGTATTCATGACTTTTTTGTTTTATGGAGGTTTAAACCTATGTATGTTCAGAGTACAATGTCTGTGACGCGCTACGTTATGGTGCTGTATTATTTTGTCCTGTGAAGGTGAAATCTATGTACAAAGTGTTACTCATGTTGATTAGTGCACATAATGGACCGAGTGTTAGTCGCATTGAGGAACAGCTAGACATTTGTTGTTTTGGGTGTCACAGTTGCCCTTAGTAACTAGGAGCCTCTGTTGGCATAGCTTTGTTATTTTCCTGTTAGTTGTGAAAAGAGTGTAGTTGGTTTTGAGTGTTATGCGTTTGCTTTGTATGTATGTTTAGCTTCAGTGTCTATAAATAGTGTCTGTTAAATAGAGATCAGAAACCTGGTCAGTTCAGTGTTAGCCATGCAGGTTACTGCAAAACAACATGTCTAAGGAATGGAGCTCAGAGGACAGTAGGAAGAGGGTAGTGAGATCACATCAGTCTGGTGTATGCTATAAAACCATCTCAAATAGTTTTGCGCTCCACCAGGCAAATAAGTTACAAATGGAGAGCATTTACAATTTCTTTTCAGTTGCTTTGGTATTATTATCAATACTACAGTGCCATGTTTCAAAACTCCCAACCGATCATATTGTGAATCATTAAATATTGCACTCCAAACAACAGGTTTGTCTTTCATTTGATTTGTAAACAACTGCCACCACAAGATCAATGATTCAACATATATGTTTTTGGCCATATAATGACATAATATAACAGTATACTGTCATATAAACATAACAGTGCAATCCTTTCAGTTACTGTAAGTCACTGTAATAATAACTTTGTCCAAGACCAAACAATGTTAGACACGTGTCTCAAAATGACTTTTTGAAGTGCTATAGGCAATCTATTACAGGTAATTTCACTGTTTTCAAAGTAGGCAAAAAATGGAACCTTACATTACCCATCACAATCGACAAAACATTTTCCATAATTTCCATCCTATATTCAAGTGTGATCAATACATCTTCTCCCATCATATAGGTTTTGTCCAATCAAATTTAACAAATACTATAACATAGAACTGATATAAATGGGATTACTGTAAAGAAATGTTCTGCATCAATTTGATCTTCTGCATTTGGCCATAGGTTCTCGTCCACTTCATATGTCTTCATAGTTCATGCACCTTGGGAAAAGTCTTCTTGAATGTTGAATCGAAGCATGACATTGGTCAGCAGTGATGTTCTCACATGCCTTACCCCATGACCTGAAGGAGGGTGACATGCTGATGAGAACAGGCCCATAGACCTTCCACCTCCATGATGAAAATACTTCCTCAATACCGTTGAAAAAAGGAGAGTAGGTCACAACTTATTTGCATTTCTTTCACATCTACTGCAGTCAGATTCACTGTTCACTCTGAAGGAATCACTGCACATGGCTATGCATTTGTAATGACATTTCAAACATGTTTGAAGGCTAAAAGCACGTTTTAAAACTTGCCCCATTTAAGCGTAATGGGTGTAAACTGGAGCAGGAGGATAACACGGTGTAGGCAACACAGATAGTTTGAGTTTGTCTCGCTATTGACAGCACTCCAAATTTCCTAACAACACAGCTGTGTTGAAATCGCCCGGAATTCTCCTTTAAGACATATTTTTATACAGGCTTTTTAGAACATGGTTTATTGAGTCTTAGTGACCTGTATATTACTTGTGAGGGGACCTTTGGTGTAATGAAAAGTTATCTGGAGTCTTTCCACAGTGCCGTGCTGAATTCCCCCCTAAAAAGGCTCTATTTTGGCTACACAGTGTGAGGTCATACCATGGCAGCGCCACCAACTCCATGTCGGACACTTTCACCTAGTGATGGGCGCTCGACACTCAAGTGTCGAAAGTGTCTCGATGTTTTTTGACACTCACTGCATCGGAACAACGTATCGAGACGTGTTTCAAAAACACTGCTGGTCACATGACAAAGTGTCGTCCAAACACATTGTCATGTGACATTGAACGATACCTGTGTCGCACTTGTCAAAAACACTGACGTATCGGGTATAAAACGAGGCATAAGAAAATGAACATTTCGATTGCGTGAGACCGTGGCTGACAGAATTGTGAGAGTATTTCAAGATTGAACCATCAGACACAAGATGGACCAACGACGTCAGATGTTTATTATTATTATTGGATAT
>JACXGM010014090.1:0-11544 GCA_016801145.1 Umbra pygmaea | reverse complement strand
ATTAATCGAACTGGCAAACTCTTGCACACAAGTCAAACTCCTTATCCACTGAGCCACCTGCAGGTCGCTAATATGCATGCATTAATTTATACCTTCATAACACCGATCCATAAAATATCAATGTACATTTTGTGCAGTTTTATTCTCACTCTCATCAGATCAGCCAAGTTGACATCAGTTTGATGTTTTGGAAACATTCCACATCAACATGTTTGTATGACATTATGTTAGGAAAGTGTTGTCTCAGACAGTTCTATTTCATTAAATAACCCACATTATAGACACATTACAATTATCAACCCGTTTCTAAACTATGCAGTTTGTGATGAAGGATGTGAATAGTTCAGTCCGTTTACAGAAGCGTCTGATCATGGTGGAATTAAGACTGTTGTGTGCCATAATTAAAGTTGCCAGCAGGTGTCACTGTCGAGTCAAGGTTTCGAAACGTTTCACGACGCCTCAAATCAAATGTAACGGATTTAACTGTCAAAGTAGAAGTGTCGAAACGTTTCACGAAGCCTCGACACAAATGTTTCAATTGTATCAAATGTTTCAAATGCCTCGTTTTGACCATCACTACTTTCACCTACAAAAGTCCCCACTCACCTGAAGGCAGCATGCATCGAAGGTCTCAATCACCAGGATTCTGAACACCTGCAACCCATTTACCCACATGTTTATATGCCTGCCTCTTTGGTTTCCTCTTCATGAGGTATTGGTCGTTTACAGACTTACAGAGCGCTTTATTCTGATCTGCTATTGACGTGTATTTGAACTTCACCTGTATTTCCTGATTTACCATGTTTGATTCTGCACTCTGCACCTTTCCCTGAGCCTTACTACCGTAATTCCTCAAATAAAAACCGGTAGTCAATTAAACGCAGGGCCTCTGATAGTGGGCGTGGTCAACACGGACAAATAAAGGCCGGTCTTAAATAAAGGCCGGGGGAATATTACGTGTGGATAATCTCCTATAGGTGCCTTTCATATAATGTGCATTCCAGTTAAGTGTAATGTACATTTCTATAACTTTAATAGATTCAACAATATATTCATGCTATTTTTGGATTATGGTACTTCTGCTCCTGCGAGCGGCCGCTCCGTAGGTTTTTGTTCCAAACCCTAATTTAGCACAAGTTACGCTACTCACTACCAGGTTGAAACGCTAACTCAGGGTAGTCCCCAACTCAGGTTGGACAGAACATTTACGGAATGCCAGCTCGCGGGAGCAGGAAATGGTATCGCTAAGTATAATTGTCCTACTGGTATTTCAGTCAATGCGGCTGTATGTTTTACTCAGGTTTGTGTTGTTTGTATTAACGTACAGGTAGATGGCCGTAACTACATTGGAAATAACATGGCTCCCATTCAGTGGAAGCGATTTAATCTTCAACAACTTTTTTCAACTAGGTATTGGATTTGGAACGTTTACAAGAAGTGTTGAGATTGCGATAACAACGTAATGCAGCAATTAAAGGCAAACTGGAACAAGGATTTACACAAAAATATAACCAATTATACTTATCAAACAGAGGGAATCAGAAATAAAGGCCTGCCTCCAACAAAAGCCTTCTTCAAATAAAAGCCGGTTGCCTGCAGTAGAGGTAAATAAAGGCCCCGGTCTTTATTTGAGGAATTACGGTATGTATCGACCATGCCTGCCTATAGACCACCCTTGGATTCTGGTATTGTAACAGTTGGACCTGTATGGATAATCCAACCTTGCCTAGCCTTTTTATTTATTTATTTAACCTTTATTTAAACAGGTGGGCACGTTGAGAACAACTATTTCTTATTTAAAACCTATGTTTACTCTGACAACTGGATTCTGCCTGGTTTACTGTACTGAGTATCTAACCTATCTCCCTAACTAGTTTAATGGACCATTATTTATTATTAATTGACCTAATATGGCTACCCTTAGTTTAAGTCGTGAGAGAATACCTCGCCTCCCAGATGGCTAAAACACAGATTTCCCAAACTAGAGGAACACATAGAGTCAATCAACTCTGTCAATACTACCACCTAACAACCAGGTATCCCCATCTCCCTCTGTCTCTATACCAAATAAATACGACGGATCAACAGGAATGTGTAAAGGCTTCCTTAAGCAATGTTCTCTTTACATTGACCACCACCCATCACAGTTTCAAGCTGAAAAAAACAATGTTGACTTTATAATCTCCTTGTTGACAGGGTAAGCCTTGGAATGGGCCACGGCATTATGGTCGGTACACAAGCCCGAACTATAGTCAGAGTCTGTATTTATCAACTTGTTCAAGGAGGTTTTTCATCACCCCACTACAGGTTGTAGCATCGGGGATCAATTATATGAAATCAAACAAGGAAGGCGCGCAGCTGCTGAATACGCCCTGGAGTTCCGTACATTAGCCGCAGGAAGCGGTTGGAGTTAAACAGCGTTACTTACACTATATCGACGCAGTTTATCCAGAGACCTACAGACTAAATTAGCTTTGAGGGGACCTCACAAACCTCCAGCAGTACATCTCTATGTCTATATCTATATATAACCTTCTATGTGATCACAGAAAAGTCCCTGACCCAGACAGCTAGATCAACAGAGGTGACCTGGAAGTCAAACCAATGGAACTGGGAAGATTGCCTGTCACTGCTTTTTATTACGTTCTGGACCTGAGTGAATGGATTTTAATTGGGGACGCCGGGCTTGCATTACTTTCGGCACCGGAGTGAATGGAATGTGTGTAGCGCATCAAACCCATTGTGTGATCCCGTTCTATTTCCCCCAGTCCGGACGGTAATGCAAGCCCGGCTCAATAAAGGTCCATTCACTCAGGTCCCAAATGTAATGCGAGCCTGGCGTACCCAATTAAGCTCCACCAACCGCGGCTGTTCATTTAATGTTTTTGTCCCACAAAAATGAGCAACTATTTCTGGAATATCCGTTGTTGTACCAGCAAAACCCTGTTATCTCCTGGAAAAAAAAGAGGAATTGCTCTCCTGGTGTGGAGAGTGTAAGTCAAGGTGTATGTAGGTCCCCTGCCAGGCTACATCAGTGGAGCGCCTCCTACCTACATACCACCAGCTTACGATGGCTACACACAGGTGTTTTCTAAAGAAGAGGCCACCATTCTTCCTCCTCATTGTAAATGGGATTCATCCATTGATCTTGTACCCAACACCAGCTTTCCCAAGAGATGCATTTACCACTGTCCCTACCAGAGAAGGAAGTCCTCAACAAAAGTTCATCAGACCCTTGACATGTCTTGTAGCCTGTAGCTTCTTTTTCATTGGAAATAAGTATGGGGGTGTACGACCCTGTATTGATTACCGACCTTTGAATAATGTCACTATCAAACACTGCTATCCTCTCCCGTTGATTCTGGCAGCTTTGGAACAAGTCGGTCAAGCTGCCATATATATAAATCTGGATTCAAGCAGTGCTTACAACCTCATCAGGATAAGAGAAGGAGACCAATGGAAAACCGCCTTCATTACCCACAAGGGACATTATGAATAACTAGTATGGACTCACAAGGCGGCAGAGAAAAATTAGTTCCATATAACTATAGTGTCCTTTTTGGGATTTGTACTAAACCCTGGTGGGGTTCACATGGAAGAGGGCAAGGTAACAGCAGTGTGCAAGTGGCCTCAGCCACGTTCAGTGAAGAAGTTGCAAAGATTCATCGGCTTTGCCAAATATTATCGTTGATTTGTGCACATTGGCTGGAAGGAGCTCAGCACCCATTTGTGGTGCTTACCGATCATAGGAACCTTGAGTACCTCAAGGATGCAAAAAAGGCTCAATTCACATCAGGCAATGTGGTGATTGTTCTTCAACCATTTTCGTTTTAATGTAATGTATCCATTCTACCAGGGAAGAAAAACATCAAAGTAGATTCCCTATCTCGTCAGTTTGACATACCCCTTGGTTCTTCAGTCCAGGAAAATATCCTCCCTTCGACATGTCTGGTAAGACCCATCCAATGGAAGATTGATATTATTAAAGATGGCCTTCTTTCAGAACCACCACCTACAGACACCCTGCCTGGCAAGACGTAAATGCCTGCAGCCATCAGACCTCAGCTATACATCCCTTGGGTCAGGACATCCTGACATCTCCAAGACCAGCCATCTTCTATGGAAGAGGTATTGGTGGTTGTCATTGAAGGAAGACATCTCAGATTATGTTATGTTGTGCCTTGTCTGTGCGCAGACCAAGACACCCCACCAGCTGCCCACAAGTAAGCTATTGCCCTTGCCTGTACCCCACAGACCCTGGCCTCACATAGCCATGGGCTTTGTCACATGCCTTCTAGTCTTGTCAGGTTACACCACCATCTTAGTCAGGATAGACACATTCTCTAAAATGTGCTGTCTGGGTCCTCTTCCTCAGCTGCCTAATGCAGTTTTTTTCAGCAGGTATTCTGTCAATTCGGGATACCCGAAGACGTTTCAGATCAAAGATCTCAGTTCACCATTCTCAAAACTTCTGACCACGACATACATGTACATTCATGTATATTAAGCAAATGTTTTAGCGTTGATAAATTACGAACAATGAACATAGTGAGAGTAAAAGGTATTTTAAAAATAGAGAAAAAAATAACAAAAGTTATGCATGTGCTTTGCATGAGCATAATGTGGCTAAAAGTGCCATTGTAAAATATTTTTTGTACTCAGTCAATATCAGATGTATTTGCAATTGTGAAAAAAGGTCCTTTTTGATGATCTGTTGTGTTTTATTGTACAAAGAGTGGTGAAATATTACCACATACATGTGTGAGTAGTGCCAAAGCATCCGAAAAAAAAATGCAACATGATGGCAACTCAGCCTAGAAGTGGACCATACAGAATTTCTCCAACAATTGCGAGAAAAATAAAGTAAACATAACTTTTGGAGATTTGTATACCTTGCTTACTGCATCTCAAGTTACTGTGTATTTTTTAACAATAAGAAGAATAATGAATTGAAATGGCATTCATTGGATGGCTGCTTTGATGAAGCCACTGCTGTCAAAAAGTAACCACATTGCCTGTCGTAATTCAGGTGGTCTCTGGAAAAGTTGTTGTTTGTTGAAGCATGCACGTTAACTTGTGTTGCATCAAGACTGTTGCTCACCTTTTCTTTCTGTTGACAGAATGGCTGCTAGACCTCCTACCACTTAAACATATCAACAAGTGCAAAATACGCTACCAATTTCAACATGAATTCTTTTGATGTTGTAGATCCTATCATGTGGTCACAGTGATCACACAACAGTGATGTGTTGGAATGAGAACTCATTTACCACCATAAAAATAAGGCATAACTCATCTATTATGGCACTGTCGAATTGTGCATTAATGTAACTGAATGCAGCACAGAAAACATGTTGTGCATACGTAACATTTCCCCTCCCTCACAGGAAATCGAGTATGAAATGTAGTGTCAAAGTCCTGTAGGTGGTATGGTCGATAACGTATATGAGCAGGCTGGGGTGGGGTCTGATGCGGTTGAGGTACTGTTCCTTGAGCCAGCTGAGTTGGTTGTGACAGAGGAGCAATTCCTGCTACATTGGTAGCAGGTCGAGCCCCAGTTGCATCCAGCCATTGTGGGGAAAAGGCTCCTTTGTGAGGTGTGGGTTGACCTGCACCACGGGGTGCCGGCACCTTTCATAAGTGGTTAGCATGCCACCGGGACCCATTTGTGAGGCAGAGAGTGGCAAAGCCAAGTTGGTGGCTGACTTGAAGGGGCAAGGACCAGAGTGACGGCATTGTGTTGTTGCGGTAGGGTCTCCAAACTCTGACCCAGTCTGAAGTTGCAATTTTTGAGGCCCTAGCCCACGTCGATCAGTCATATTGCTGTTTCATCCTAGGTTCATCCTAAACACCACTTTAAGTTGGCGGAGTATGATATCCATCAGCCATTGGAACGTGGCCGGGGCCCTGTGGAGTTCAAATGGCAGGACTTGGTGTTGCCAGTGCCCACTAGGGGTGCTGAAGGCTGTCTTGGGCCGGGCTGAGGGGGCCAGAGGGACCTGCCAGTACCCCTTTGTTAGGTTCAATGTGGAGATGTAGTGAGTTTCCGCTAGCCGTTCTACCAGGACATCAGCTCTTGGCATTGGGTAGCTATCGAAGCACAAAACTTATTCAGCTTACGGAAGTCATTGCAAAACTGGAAAGAATTGTCCGGTTTTGGCACCAATATCACAGGGTTGGACCAGGGACTATTTTTTCCTTGAAGATGTATGGGCCTTGCCAGGTGGCCAGGAACTTACAGGCCATGGTCTGTAAAAGGACAAGTATTGTGTCCCCAGGTTGGAACTCTCAGACCTGAGCAGGACGGTTGTAGCTTCATTTTTGGTGAAGCTGGGCCTCCTTCATGTGCTACTGAACGATGAGTAGGACCTGTTCCATTTGCTCCTGCATGTCTTGGACATGCTCTATAAGGGTATGGTGGGGCAAGGGCTGTTGTTCCCAGGTCTCCTTGGCAATGTGGAACAGCCCCCTGGGCTGTTGGCCATACAGGAGCTTGAATGGGGAATACCCTGTAGAGACATGGGGGATAATCTGTCTTTCACTTTCTCCATTTTGTTCTTGGTGGCCAGGTGTCCTGACAGGGTGTGAATGGACCAGCTCTAAGACCATGTGGGTCTTGCATTTTGGGACCACTAATAAGTCGAAGTATCCAGATGATGCCGGGTGTGGTAGTATAGCAAGCCATTGCAGATCAGGAACAATGAGCTGAGCAGTGGTCCTTCTCTTTGTGGTTCCCCTCAACTAAAAGAACCTGGTCCCAGCAATGTTTCAGTCTGTCATCCTTATGTTGTTCCCTCAGAAAACTAATGCTGGTCAACTTGGAGATACTGAACACACAGAGGGTTTGAGGGGAATGGCCACTCACCTTCCCTGTTGGCATCACCGGTGTCTTCCTCTGCCAGTAGGGCAGCACACTAGGGTTTCTGTCCAGCAAGACCTGGTCTCCAGGGCCCCTTCTGTGCCACTCTCTTTTTTTGAGTCTAGTGCCCAGATCCCTGGCCAGTCCCTTCCTAAAAGCAGGGGGACCGGCAGCTCCTTCACCACTCCAACGGTCACCATCCACTTCACCATCCAACGGTCACGAGGGCTCGCGATGGACACTGTGGCCGCTGGCAATTGCTGGACATCACCGTGTACACAGGGTTACTTGTAGGGTGCCCGAGTAGGGATGTCCCACGGGAAAGGCTGGCGGCCATACGAGGTTGACGATGCTCCCTATGTCCAGGGTGGCCAGTGTGGGTCAACCCTGTAAGTTGAGCTGTGGATGAGGCATCTGGCTAGCCATACTTTCGGGGCAGCTGATCCCTGGCCTGGTTCAGTGGGCATTGGTTCATCCTGTGGCATGGGGTTGCCCATCCCTTCCAGTTTCACCCCAGCTTCATAGTGATCAATTAGTCCAGGGATTCTCAGCATAATTTTCCCTGCACCCTCCATATTGGTCTATTAAAAATCGGCTGCAAACCTATTGCACAAAACAATATCCCCTACGAGGGTGGGTTAAATGGTAAAATAAGAAAAACTGTGCACTTTCTCTCAAAGTGGGTAACTCCTGTCCTGGCACCTCACTCTCCCTGCATCCTCCACCAGTGTGATAAGGCAGGAACTGAGAGGCAAACAGGACTAGGTGGTGTTCGGCAAATGCTGTGTTTTATTACGGCACTGAGGCCAAAAATTCCATCACAGTACAACTGAAAACAAAACAAAAGGCTCTGATCCCAAAGCACGAATAAGGCAAAACCTATACTATAGGGAGCTAAGATGCGACCCAAACCCTGTTTGTGTGTCTTCACCTTAGTTGATTTCGGCTGAGGCTGTAAACTCTTTCCCATCGCTAAATCTTCTCCCACGTCTGCAAAAATACATAGAACAGACACACAACATGTTGTTAGGCAGGTCCGTAAATATTGCTCACCTTCCCTGTACTGCCGATCCCTTCTTATAGGGTCCCTCAATAGAATTAATAGGGGTCAGCTGGGGTTGCAGACGGTTCTGGCTCTTTAGCCCTTTCCCAATGCTTTATAGGTCTCTTCCTGAGGTTTCCAGAAGGTGCTAGCAATGGGGCTGTGTGTGTGTCTTCGCTCTGCTCTCATAGGCGCTGTTCCAGGTGCTGAACTCTAATATAGTGAGCTCTCTGAGCTGACAGGGGTGCAGTGCCAACCTCTCTTCCTCTGCGCTACAATATACATATATAAACTCAGCAAAATAATAAACATACTCTTACTTTCCACTAAAATACAACCTGAAAAGAATTGCTTCCTCAGCGACATGTGGTTGGAAGAACCATGTGAGCACCCCTCACAGAAACTGTTATTCATCCATTTTAAGCACTTAATGACTTGATATTATGGTTATACGGTTTAAAGCTATATTTTTATAATAACGTGACCTTTAAATCTTCCAGAAAAAAGAAAAAATAATTTTAATGAGAAAATCACTGAGGACAGAAATGAGCATGGAGAAGAATGAGCTATGCTTGACATTTAGTAATTACATTGCAGGTCTAAATAAACTCATCCACTGTTGTTTAGAATTTGTTGTTTACTGGTGTCATTTGTGTCTATTCTCCCCCATATAGATTGACCTATTAATCAATGAATATAATAAATATATCAAGAATGGAATGATTTTTAGCACCCATTTTGTCAATAATTGTTACTTTGTTATTGTAGCTTAAAATTCTGTTGAACACATTGGAGATTTCCAAACACAGAGGAGCATATACAACACTGCAGCTCTGCCTCTTGCCACATGAAAAAGAAAAACACTGCTGAGGGAGAAGGAACTGTGTCTTCTATGGCAAGATAAGAAATGTTTTTGTTTGTCAGAAATGGTATTAGAGATAACATGCATTTATCTCCAGCTGTAACATCTACCTAGAATTGAATTATGATGGATTTGCTGTACTCCAAGCAAAAATGTTTAATTTATGTCTTCAGATAAATTTAAGGGGGAATGAGTGTGCAATATTTGTTTTGATATCCATTTTTTATATGGTTTGAATTCCATTAGCACCTAAACAAAATGGAAAGTGCTGCCTTATGTGTTTACATGAATGCTACCTTCATGATTATGCAGTACAGACACAAATGGGCACTTAGCCAAAGACAGACAACTGTTTGTACAAATCCTATGTGAATGTGAATCCCATTGGATGGGCAGCGGAAGCCTTGTGGAGAGATAGAACTATGCCAAAATACTACTGATTTCATCTCATCGCAATATACATACTGTCGTTTTCTGTGTCAAAAAGTAGAATTTGTCACACAATTTAATTTAATTGCAAATGTACCTTTGCTTTTAGGATCAAAGAAATATATGAAATGTAAATTAAATAGCAAAGACAGTTCTGGAAAGGGGTCCTGTGCCAAAAAATAATATAAATACAGTATGTACAAGTTTGTTGGCCGTCCACTCAATGTATGTCTTCTGCCCCTCCCCCATACTTATTCTTGCGGTTATGTATGGGGGAGGGGCAGAACACAGATATTAAATGGACGGACAGCACACGGTCGTTGGATGTACATTAATAAGGAATGTCTCGCTAATGGATGGACGACGCACATTGGATCTACTGACATGCAACTCACTGACGGAAAATGCGCACATCAGATCCAGTGGCGTTTGTCACCTTTCGATCAATGACTCGAGAGAGCTTTAGAAATCTCATCAGTTTGGCTTAGGGTTAGCAACCCCAGCACTCCTACTTCCCATGGCTATTGATGCCAAGAGAAAAGTGTGGAGAAAAGTCAACCCAGATATTTCAGAGAGGCCATCTGCATGCTGGAAAATCCTAGATATTTACTAGACGAGTCCTGCATGCTGAACCCTAGTTTTTTGCCCACCAGACTGTTCCATTATGAGCTCATTATGAGCTTTCTGCCTGGGTCTCTGCATTGGGAGCAATGCATTGGGAATGTATTTCGACTTGGGACAAAGAGGATGCAGTTATGTCTAAACATTTGACTATTATGAAGTATGTCGGTGGGGTGACACTTCATTAGCTGAGCCCTCCTAATGACTTAATACAAAGCCAACCGTGTCACCAGGAAAGTTTACCAAATATAGTTCACTACATTACCGTTGCAGATGTCCACATTAGAAAGTATTTCCAGGTAGGGGCTTTCCATGTTGTTGTCAGATTTGTGGCTCCATGGTAACATGAACTTACTCTGATATGTCTTTCAAACTAGTCCCATATGACTTTAAGTACAGTATACATAGGTACAGTATACATTAGGAAGAAAAATTAACCACTCTAGTGTAAATTCAGCAGCGGTGGTCACTGAAACTTAATAGAGGAGTACGGGTTCATATTACTGTCTGGACTGGGAGAAACTGAACGTTATCGCACAGCCGTTCCATTCGCTCCAGTCCCGAACATAACATGATCCCCAATTAGGATCCACCAACCGCGGCTGAAATACAGTATACAGAACATACACATATACATACACAGTGCATGGAAACCACATTCACAGCATGAAATTAGTTATTTTAACCCATTTCAGGGATTGTGACTTGAACACATTCTTGTAACCCTAGTCATGCAACAACTAATTTTGTTTGTAGGGTATTTGAGTGCTAAAATTGTTCAATTCTGACTCCGACTAGTGGAATGCAACATGACTAAACCACTTGAAAATATCACAAAATGTTATTTTTTACCTAATTAAACAGAACAAAAAGACTTGGTCATAAATGTACTGTCAGTTCAGTGGGGAAATGGCAGCTTAATGTTAGTCACAATTCAAATAGCTGCATCAGTAGGGTTGTTTGTAGCCTGGGATGTCTGGAAACCTTTTGATTTCTTGAGCCTTTCTCTGGGCCCTCCCTGTAACTCATATTTTAGTTAACTGGTCATCAAGGCTTTGACTCATTTTATCAGATTTGCAAGCTAGGATTTAGAAAAAAGGTTTATTTTTTTGGTCAAACATCACTCAGGATGTTTATGCTTTTGTAAATTGCCCTGGTAATGAAATGAAAAAAGCAACCGGGAATTATTTAATACAGCCAAATGTGTGATAGGATTTGAATGGTTTAAACTGGAAAACCAAGATTTTGACTAACCTTCATCTTAGCAAGCCTCTCGGCAGCCCTTTCAAGGTCTTCCTGTCCAATTATTTCTACAGCCCTCTGTGCCTTTGAAATGTCTGCTGCTTTTCACAACTGGAACCACACAGAAGGAAGAAGAAACATGCACACAACATGGTTAGGGCTGTACTGAATTGTTTACAACATTTCCAATACGCCATTCTAAAAAGATAGAATCTTCAGTAATTTGTACAAGAATAGTAATCTGTATTCATAAGGTGGGCATCACAGTAATATCTATGAGGTGTTTGAATCATGTAATAATAATAATAATAATAATAACCTTTATTTATATAGCACCTTTCATACAAGGAATGCAGCTCAAAGTGCTTTACATCAATAAAGTCAAATAAGGTGGAAGAAATTTGCATCAATAAAAACATTTACATCAGTAAAAGACAAATAGTTAAATTGAAAGCATAAAAAGCATAGAGAAATTTGCATCAATAAAAA
>JACXGM010014089.1:0-22408 GCA_016801145.1 Umbra pygmaea | reverse complement strand
GATAGAAAGGGGAATGGGGAAAGCAATCAATTACACCTGTGCGCTCTAACCAAACTGATGTCTTCTCTATTTAAGGTGGGGAATCGACGGACGAGGCTCTCTAAGAGGCGAGGTACGAGAGGAGTGGTGGTGAAGAACAAGAGGTTTTAATGAGTGAGAAGGACGGATTACCCCAATTGAGCGGGAGTAACAAGCCAAAGGGTTACATGTACGTATAGTGAGGGGTAGAAGCCACCCTCCCTCTCTCCTCTAAAATAGCCTCCGGATAAGGAGAGATTAGAGCAGCTCCCGGAGTAAGATAGTTACTCGATACGGGCACATAGTTGTCGTTATAATTTACTGTTATGTTTAGCTCTGTCCTCACAGTATAGGAGGTGATATTATATAAGCCTGGATTACACTATATTGCCTCAGTCTCCTTATTTCAACTGTCCTGCTAAAGCGTGTACTGGTCAAACGGTCACAGTAGTTATAAATGGTAATTGGCAAAGCACTTTGAAATAAGGTTAACTTTCAAGTTTTTTAAACTCTGGTAAAACCAAATGCATGATAACTGGTCTCACTCTGCACCTGCCTGCCCAACAAGCATCACCACTCTGGATGGGTCTGACCTAGAATATGTCCAAAATTACAAATACTTAGGGGTCTGGCTAGACTCCTCACTCTCGTTCCAAACCCACATAAACCATCTCCAGTCCAAGATAAAATCTAGGATTGGCTTCTAATTCCAAAACAAGGCCTCTTTTAACATTCCTGCCAAATAAGCCTTTGCAAAAATGACCATCCTCCCAATGCTTGACTTCGGTGATGTCTACAGAACTGCTTCAAACTCTCTGCTGAAGAAATTTCATTTAGTAAACCACAGTGCCATCTGTGTTGTTACCAATGCCCCATACAACACCCACCACTGCAACCTCTATTAACTAGTGGGATTGCCCTCATTACACACCTGATGCCTGAACCACTGGTACCACCTCATCTACAAGTCCTTACTAGGCAAAACACCACCTTACCTAAGCTCATTATATCCAAAGTATTACCCACTCTCAACCTGTGCTAGAGCAGGTATATCTCCCTAGTCGCTACAGGACCCTGCACCTCATTTGGCCGCCTCTCTTTCCAATTCTCCTCTGCTAATGATTGGAACAATTTACAAAAATCCCTGAAACTCAAGTTCACTCAAGTTCACTACTTTTAAGGCATTACTTTCAAATCTCCAGACTGAGCGCGGCACATGTTGACTCTACCCCCTCTCTTTGCCCGTTAATGCCCTTGCACACTAAACAAAGCCTTAACACATTTTGCACATTCTCAACTGCACAGTTCTCTCTGTATAATTTGCACATTATCCTAGTGTTATTTCTCTTGTACTGCCACTTTACATTCCAAATAATCTACGTCTTTATTCTAGACCATATTTGCACTGAATGTAAAGTATTTTTATTTGAACCGAATACCGTTTATATGTGTAACTGTATACTTAAATGTTTGTACTCTGTGTGTAACTTCATGTCGCCTTGCACCTTTCGCCTTATCTTGGCCAGGTTGTGATTGCTAAAGAGAACTTGTTCTC
The DNA here is from genome assembly GCA_016801145.1 of Umbra pygmaea. Taxonomy (NCBI): domain Eukaryota; kingdom Metazoa; phylum Chordata; class Actinopteri; order Esociformes; family Umbridae; genus Umbra; species Umbra pygmaea. Next base: position 20,835 of record JACXGM010014089.1, on the reverse strand, counting down.
CATCGAGTAACCTGGTTAAATAAAGGTGGAATAAAACATAAAAAACCTACAACCCAAACCAACACATGCATCAACATACGGATCAAACAGAACACCAAACACAACGGCTTAATATGGGCTCTAACAGGACGCAGCTGACAGCACTGATGAGGAGGCGGGACCATGGTGGAAGCAGCTGCTGATGGCCACCACCTGCTGGACCAAATCTAATCTGGAGGGAGAGAGAGCGAGCAAGAGACACTGGGGAGAGTGGGAGAGTGAGAGATGCAAAGCAAAACAGGGAAAATAAATACAGCCGTAGCCTGCTGTGCCATTAAAAGGGATGCGGCTGTAACATTCCTCTGGACCTGGAGCATGAGTAGGAACAGGAAAGCTTAGCTGTAGTGGCTGACTCATCCAGTGTCTGGTTTATAGATTATGAGATGTCCTGTGTCAAACAGATACATTTTTCCAGACAAGTTCTAGGTCATGCCCTTCACACAGTCGATGAGTCCAAGATGGCACAACCTCTGCAAGATGTTTTTATATCCCATCCTATGTACAGTGCCTTGCGAAAGTATTCGGCCCCCTTGAACTTTTCGACCTTTTGCCACATTTCAGGCTTCAAACATAAAGATATGAAACTGTAATTTTTGTGAAGAATCAACAACAAGTGGGACACAATCATGAAGTGAAGCAAAATTTATTGGATATTTCAAACTTTTTTAACAAATAAAGAACTGAAAAATTGGACATGCAAAATAAATCAGCCCCGTTAAGTTAATACTTTGTAGCTCCACCTTTTGCTGCGATTACAGCTAAGTAGCTTGGGGTATGTCTCTATCAGTTTTGCACATCAAGCGACTGAAATTTTTGCCCATTCCGCCTTGCAAAACAGCTCGAGCTCAGTGAGGTTGGATGGAGAGCGTTTGTGAACAGCAGTTTTCAGTTCTTTCCACAGATTGGATTCAGGTCTGGACTTTGACTTGGCCATTCTAACACCTGGATATGTTTATTTGTGAACCATTCCATTGTAGATTTTGCTTTATGTTTTGGATCATTGTCTTGTTGGAAGACAAATCTCCATCCCAGTCTCAGGTCTTTTGCAGACTCCATCAGGTTCTTCCAGAATGTATTTGGCTCCATTAATCTTCCCATCAATTTTAGCCATCTTCCCTGTCCCTGCTGAAGGAAAGCGGGCCCAAACCATAATGCTGCCACCACCATGTTTGACAGTGGGGATGGTGTGTCCAGGGTGATGAGCTGTGTTGCTTTTGCTGTAATCGCAGCAAAAGGTGGTGCTACAAAGTATTAACTTAAGGGGGCTGAATAATTTTGCACACCCAATTTTTCAGTTGTTTATTTGTTAAAAAAGTTTGAATTCGTTCCACTTCATGATTGTGTCCCACTTGTTGTTGATTTTTTACAACAAATTACAGTTTCATATATTTATTTTTGAAGCCTGAAATGTGGCAAAAGGTAAAAAAGTTCAAGGGGGCCGAATACTCTCGCAAGGCACTGTAAGTGGCTTCTTGCTGTCAGTAGCAAGAATAACTCAAACAATCTGTTTTGCCAGATTGTTTTGTCATTTTTTGTGGAAAAATAGGTTTTGGAATATTGGATTGTATGACTTTGACAATCGACTAGTGTGGACTTCACTGGAAAATTGGAAATTAACACAGGTATGTGCACTGGCTGATTTGTTAGATTCACTGTGTTCACTATAAGGAATCACTGCACATGGCTTTACACACTAGTAATGACATTTTGAACATGTTTAGAGCACATTTTAAAACTTGCCTCGTAAATGCGTAATTGTTTTTAAACTGGAGGGGGATAACACGGTTTTGGCAATAAAGATTGTTTGAGTTATTCTCGGTACTGACAGCACTCCACTGATTGACAAATATGCAAGCAAACCCTTTTGATTTCTCACTTTCAAATGTAGGACACAAAGAGGAGGTCTATTGAGAAGTTAACACATTAGTAGTGCCCCATGTCATCAGCTAGATCCTGCAGACCACCTAGAGGCTGAAGTCTGCACAGCTGCATGGTGGCTGACGAAAGAACACTCCCTTTTTACACGGAGGCAGCATTTCCTAGAACAGTGGAAGGCTAGTTCCACTTTTTCCATTCCTCACCACATTCAAGAGGTATTACTCATCAATATGACTCCCTCTTATGTTTGTAATTTCTGTGATATTTGTGAGATGGGAGTGCATTTCCCAAATGCAGGCTTAGTAATTAATTTATTGGCATGAATAAAAAGTCATGTTTTTTACCGTAAAGTTATGATGTGTTTATAGAATTCCTAACATTTTTAGATAAACTCTACTGTGGGCTTTAAGAGTAGAGGAGTTGCAATGAGAGCTGCTATCACAAAGCGCCCACGGTTTTCTGATGCCATGTTTTGTTCATTGGAGACTGTCAGGGCTGTTAGACTGCTACCAACATAATGGTAAGCAGATGGTAGAGGACACCTTACCATGTTTAATTCATTACCCCTGACACTGAACAACGCCTGATTATCCCTAAACTTAGTCGCACAACTTTCCTCTATATCTTCTGTTTGCATTCATACACCCCACACTTCATCCCTCATGTGCCAGGCTATAAAAAAGTAATTATTATAGAAGGAATGTCTGAAAAGGGAAAACAGAGATAATTTATGACATGGTTTTGTTCATGTCCATTTGTCTATGTGTGTGAATCAGGTCTGAAGCCAGAACATATAATATTGATTGATTTGATTTGCTTTATTTGACATGGACATCACAGTAACATTGGACAAACCAGATGTATTGATTAAGTGATTTAGCACACTTGCCAAATTTCAAAACCTGTCCATGGGAGGTTTTATAGGATAGAGAGAAAAACAGAAGACAAAGGAAATAATAATACTAGAGAAAAAAATAAATAATAATAAAGATAACAGCAATCGGACAGTAGTACAAAAATTAAAAAACACAGATGTTATTATAATAAGAGTTATTTACATACATAGGCTATGGAGCAAAGGGCAACTTGAACAGACAATGATCCTGTGGTAGGCCATTAGTGTACACACTGTTGTTTTGATTTTAGCCATTGTTTAAGTCCTCTATTAAAGATATTGACATTGGTTTCCAGTTTTAAATAAATAGGTAGAGTGTTCCAAAATTTTGACCCTTTTGCAGAGAAGGTAGACTGATAGTGGCTCGTGTGTTTTCCCAATGCGAGCTCTGACGCCTACTGACTATTTCAGAGAACAGTGGTGACACCTGATTATTCAAACATTTAAAAAAACAGTTTGAGATTGTTAAAATCAATTAAACTCTCAAAGCTAAAAAGATCATGCTTTCTTAATATGTGGCAATGATGCCATCTAATGGGTTTCTGATCCATAACTTTTATTACCTGTTTGTGTAACAAAACAATAGGCTTTAATATAGTTAACAAGGTTTGTGACAATGATGAGATGCAATATGATAAATGGGAAAATATCATATCCAACAATACAATCCTATGATTGCCCACCCCGTCCACAACCTGGTTCAACACAATGTGTATGTGATTTAAAAAGGTTTATATACAACCCACAGTCTGAGAGGATCAATAATGTATAACAAATACAATAGGGACCTATTAACAAAACCACATCATTCAGACATTTTTTTAAAAATATGACATTCCTTCTCTTTGTCGGGGTAGTTTAGTTTTAAGATCTAGTTTAGGTTTAAGTTCTAGTTTAGGTTTAAGTTCTAGTTTAGGTTTCAATACCTAGTCAAAAGGTTTCGAAAATAAGCATGGGAATCTTTTGATAGCCACATACAGTATATACTGAAACTAAAAGACATTACCAGTTCAGAGATTTAACTTATTTTTATTTTATTTATCCTTATATGGAGAAAAATCAGACTGAGACCAATGGTGTCTTTTGTACAGACAAATTAAAATAGAATACACCTAGAAGAAACATAGTTACCAATTACAATGTGTTTCCCATGTCCTTGTGTTGTGCTTATAGTTTGAATTCCCCTCTGACACCATTCCTGGTTTTCCCTGTGTCTCTATTTTGTTTCAATGTACTCCATTACAGATTTTCAGTTTCTCACTGACATTATCATCTCACCTCCATATATGGATTTCCTGTGTTAGTTCTTGTTACTGTACATTACTCACACCTGGATTGCTTTAGTCATTAGAACAGTTCATGTATTTAACGTCCTCTATTCCCTTGTTGCAGGTTGGGCCATCGCATCTTTTCTTTGAGGTTTCCAGTGTTTGTTTATCTGTCCAGTTGCTCTGTTTTCAGTTCTGTGCCTGCCTTTGAATTATATTTATTAAATCCATTGTATTGTTACCTGAAACTTTGACACAATGACAAGGAAAACAGCTAATTAAGCATAGATTTGAAATTTCCTAAAAGAACCAATGCTTCATGCTTAAGGTCTCTCTGTAAAGCATGAAGAGGGAGGAGCATGGTGGAAAACTCTGAATGTGCCCGAGTTAACACTTACCAGTCAAATTTTCCAGTTTATTTTTCAGGTAAAATGAAATTGCACTTTGTGCATTATCTTCTTGTATACAAATGTCTGGCCCTTCTGGATGCCAGGGAGTCCCAGCCAACTGCATTGTACAAAAGATCTATGATGAGTGTGAAAAATCCACACCAGTAATAAAACGCAGAGCTCTGTGATTGACTACATCAAGCATCGTTAGTACTAACATTCTTGGAAGAACTATATTTAATCTATATGATTGTCTTGTCAGAGATTATCAGAGTGCTGTCATTTTGGAGATACACTGTTAGGTTGCCATGTTTTTCATTGTCTATCTTGCTAAATAAACCGGCCTCATTTGGAAACAGATGAAGTCTTTGGCTCTCTTTTCATCATGCACTCTCATTCTGTTTTGTTACTTGATGAATTAGACACCAAAACAGCTGATAAGATCTGGGTCTTTGTCTCTTCTATCCTTTTGTCTCAACCATTTGTTAATGAGTACTCTGTAAGGAGGGGGGCAGACTTCCATCCTCTCCAGGACGCTATATGCTTATTTAGGTTGTGAGGGTTGACAAAAAAGTAAAAATATAACTCATGTAATTTTAATAATAATTTCCATACTTTTTTCTATTTACATTGACATGGTGCGTGATTGCAATTGCAATTGTGCGGTTGTGTGTGTCATGCGAGACATCTCAAGCTGGATGCCTGTGCACTTCACATGGAAATCAGACCAGCCCATTAACCTACAGGTAAAGAATTTCCCCATGATACACATTCCTTCGAGGCCTTCCTGAACCATTGCATTTACATTTGCTAAGCTCCAGGTGGGCTCTTTCGCGAGGTTGTGTGAAATTTAGCGGCAATTCAATAGAGACCCCCAAGTTTACACAATCAAATTGTGTCTTGTGCTTTTCCCTAAATGTCTAGTATACAGTATGTGGCTGAAAGCTCTCATAGTATACAGTGCATCCGGAAAGTATTCACAGCGCTTCACTTTTTCCACATTTTGTTACGTTACACAATTATTCCGAAATGGAGAAAATTCATTATTTCCCTCAATATTCTACAAACAATACCCCATAATGACAATGTGAAAGAAGTTTGTTTGAAATGTTACCAAATGTATTAAAAACAAAAAACTAAAAGCACATGTACATAAGTAATCACAGCCTTTGCCATGACACTCAAAATTTAGCTCAGGTGCATCCTGTTTCCACTGATCATCTTTGAATTGTTTTCACAACCTGATTGGAATCCACCTGTGATAAATTCAGTTGATTGGACATAATTTGGAAAGGCACACACTTTTCTATATAATGTCCCACAGTTAACAGTGCATGACAGATTATAAACCAAGCCATGAAGTCCAAGGAATTGTCTGGAGACCTCTGAGACAGGATTATATCAAGGCACAAATTTGGGGAAGGGTACAAAGTATCTGCAGCATTGAAGGTCCCAATGAGCACAGTGGCCTCCATCATCCATAATTGGAAGAAGTTTGGAACCACCAAGACTCTTCCTAGAGCTGGCTGCCTGGCTCAACTGAACACTCAGGGGAGAAGGGCCTTGGTCAGGGAGGTGACCAAGATCCCGATGGTTTCTCTGACAGAGCTCCAGCGTTTCTCTCTGGAGAGAGAACCTCCCAGAAGAACAACCATCTCTGCAGCACTCCACCAATCAGGCCTTTATAGTAGAGTGGCCAGATGGAACCCACTCCTCAGTAAAAGACACATGAAAGCCCGCCTGGAGTTTGTCAAAAGGCACCTGAAGGACTCTCAGACCATGAGAAATATAATTCTCCGGTCTGATAAAACAAAGATTGAACTCCATGGGCTGAATGACAAGCATCATGTCTGGAGGAAACCAGGCACCGCTCATCACCTGGCAAATACCATCCCTACAGTGAAGCATGGTGGTGGCAGCATCATGCTTTGGGCATGTTTTTCAGTGGCTGGAACTGGGAGACTAGTCACAATCAAGGAAAAACTGAATGCAGCAATCTACAGAGACATCCTTGCTGAAAACCTGCTCCACAGCGCTCTGGAACTCAGACTGTGGTGAAGGTTCATCTTCCAACAGGACAATGACCCTAAGCACACAGCCAGGAAAACAAAGGATTGGCTACAGGACAACTCTGTTAATGTCCTTGAGTGGCCCAGCCAGATCCCAGACTTGAATCCGATTGAACATCAACACTCCCCATCCAAACTGGTGGAGCTTGAGAGGTCCTGCAAAGAAGAATGGGAGAAACTGCCCAAACATGTGTGCCAAGCTTGTGTTATCATACTCATAAAGACTTGAGGCTGTAATTGCTGCCAAAGGTTCTTCAACAAAGTATTGAGCAGAGCCTGTGAATACTTATGGACATGTGCTTTTTCATTTCATTTTATTTTTTATAAATTTGCTAAGATTCACACTTCTTTCACATTGTCATTATGGAGTATTTTTTGTAGAACATTGAGGAAAATAATAAATTGAATCAATTTCAGAAGCGCTGCAAATACTTTCCGGGTGCACTGGACATTTAGGCTGACAGAGTGAGACCTAATATTCCCACCAGAGAATGCTTAAGAGGCCTGGCTGCCTTTGTCTCAGGGTATTTTCCCTATCGTTAGCAAGATATGGGAGGCCTGTACTATATGATAAGCATGTTAAATAGTATATTAAGAAATAAAATTAGTTGATTCTTCCACGCATTTTTTATCTGTAACAGGCCTGGTGTCCAACACTAACTTTTTTGTTAATCAGATGCAAGAACTGTTCTCATTTTCCAAAATGTATTATGATTCTCAAATCAATCATAGAGTGATTACATAAGAATCTGACTTTTTGTTCCAGCTTTAGACAAAGGTTTCTTAGTTGTTTAAATGTCTGCCAGTCAGTGTGTGTACTGTACAGCTTCAGAGAGTGAACCAAATGCTTGATTTATTTTTTACCCTATTTCTTATATAGGGTACATGCTTATCTGCCATAAAGTTAAAAACATTGATGAAATGCTCTACTGCCTCCTCAGAAAGTTCTTACAGAATACTGGTGTCTTGTTGACTAAAATTTCTTTTGGCAAGGTTTGAATTTCTGTTTGCTGACATCCCTTATACATACACTCAGAAACAGAGAAACTGTCCTTTTTCATGACACCGTATTTGAAGGAAAATTCATAAAAATCTCAATATAACTTTACAAATTGTCATAGTAAAGGTTTTAAACAATGTTTTCCATGCTTATTCAATGAACCATAAACAATTAATTAACAAGCACCTGTGAACTTTAAGACACCACTTACAGCCAGTGGGAAATAAGGCCACAGTTAGGAAAGATTTGGAAACTAAAGAGACCTTCCTACAGACTCTGAAAAACACCAAAAGAAAGATGCTTGCTCACCTGCATGAATGTACTTTAAGCATGCTACAAGGAGGCATCAGGACTGCATATGTGGATAGGGCAATAATTTGCAATGTGAATCTAAGACAGCACTACAGAGTAACCAGAGGGACAGCTGATCGTACTTGCAGTGGCAGACCACATGTAACAACACCTGCACAGGATCGGTACATCCGAACATCATCCCTGTGGGACAGGTACAGGATGGCATCAACAACTGCCTGAGTTACACCAGGAACACACAATCCCTTCATCAGCACTGAGACTGTCTGCAGTATGCTGAGAGAGGCTGGACTGAGGGCTTATAGGCCTGTTGTAAGGCAGGTCCTCAACAGACACCACCGGCAACAATGTCGCCTATGGGCAAATACCCATCGTTGCTGGACTAGTCAGGACTTGCAAAAAGTGCTCTTCCCTGACGAGTCATGGTTTTGTCTCAGCAGGGGTGCTGGTTGGACTCACGTCTATTGTCAAAGGAATGATTATTACACTGAGGCCTGTACTCTGGAGTGGGATTGATTTGGAGGAGAGCGTGTGTTGTCATTGAAGGCAATCTTAACATTGTGCGATACAGGAAAACATAATCCTCCCTCATGTAGTACCCTCACAGCAGGCTCATCCTGACATGACCCTCCAGCATTAATATGCCACCTGCCATACTGCACGTTCGGCAAGATCTGTGATTTCAGTCCCATTGAGCACATCTAGGAACTGTTGGATTGGTGGGTGAGGTCTATGTCACACTGTTGGTAGGGATTGGAGGTAGGCACGTCTTCACAAAAGCAGTGTATTTTATTAGAACAAGAAGGGACTGGACAAGAACAATGAACTACACAGAACAAACAAACCCACAGAACTAAATACCCAACTAATGAGGGGAGGATGTGCAGGTTTGGACTAAACAACGGAACTGGTAGGTTCACCAAAACATGTGATTGGATCATGTGACACAAAGAGCGGGAAACAAAACCAAACCAAAACAAAACACATAGGGGAGAAACCACCCTGATGTGACACAGAACAAGGACAAATTCTATGGACTTTGTCACATAACCCCCCACCTAAGGAGCGACACCTGGCGCGACCACTCCACAACCAACAAACAACAAAACACATAAACAAGCACACACAGATGCAAGAAGTGGAGGGCAGGGGAGTGTAGCGGGGCCCAGGCAGTAGGGGACACTAAAGGCGGCCGGGCGGCAGGGAACACAGGGGACAGCCGGGCATGGAGCCCCGGGACAGGCAGTGCAATGGGCCCGGGGACAGGCAGTTCAAAGGACTCGGGCCCCTTAAGTCAGGGGGCCAGGAAACAGGGGAAACAGCAGGCCCGGGTTCTGGCAAAACAGTGGACCCCGGGGGCAGGGTGTCCGGAAGCCCTGGCGGCAGGGAGTCGGGAGCAAGCGGTCGGGAGATGGAGCAAGAGGTTCTGATCCCTCCTCCAATGCTGGGTCTTCCCCAAACCCTGGTGGCGGAGGTGGGATCAGGCCCCCCAGGTCCTCGTCCTGGACAAGGCCGCCAAATGGGGGTGCGGACTCCCGTTGCCACCCCACATAGCTACCGAGGACGGTCGGCCATCTTGGGAGGACGGGGAGCCCTAGGAGGGGGGCTAAAACCCTGGACCGAAGGGCTAGGGGCGACTACTGAGGAAAAGAGGTGACTACTGAGGCCCTAGGGGCAACAACTGAGGCCCTAGGTGGTGACTACTGAGGCCCTATAGGCAGGAACTGAAGCCCTAGGGGCAGGAACTGAGGCCCTAGGGGCAGGAACTGAGGTCCTAGGGGCAGGAACTGAGGTCCTAGGGGCAGGAACTGGAAGCTAACAGGGTTGCTAGCCTGGGAGCTAGTGCTAGCCTGGGACTTGGGAGAGCCAGGAGGGCAGGAGAGAGCAGCGGGGACCTGGGGAACCCCAACAGAAGCCAAGGAGCTCTACCTAGCGGGCTAGCCCCCTGGATCTTGTCCATTAGAAGAGCCCAGGCCTGTAGCACATCCTCTCTCTTGTTCCACTCTTTGTCCTCCGAGTCAAACAGCTCCTCCTCTGAGAGTAGGACTCTCATGGTCTCCGAAGACGCTGTCTCCAGGTTAAGGTAGTTCATTCTGTCACAGTTACACAATAGTTGGGAGGCAGGAGCGTCTTCAATTATACCTGGACATTTATTATAGCTGGGTAGAAGGAACTGCACAGATACAATGAACGACAGAGGGAGAAGGAAACACAGGGGCTAAATACTAAAGCAAATGGTGACTAATATAAAACACCTGGGAACATAATCAAACACTGAAGGGAACTATGGGAAAACTGAACCACATTCTAGACACGAAAAGGACACCAGGGGGAACTAAAGCATAACACACAGGGAAGCAAACCAAAGTTAACAGAGTCGATTATCCAGCTCACACTGAGCCGGATGTGACAGTCTAGAAATGTCCAAGAACTTACAGATGCCTTGGTTATAGAGTGGGGAAACATCAGACAGCAAGAACTGGCAAATCCAGTGCAGTCAAAAGGAGGAGATGAACTGCAGTACTAGCTACTGACTGTTTGATTTTGACCCCCTCCCTTTATTCAGGGACACATTATTCCATTTCTGTTTGTCACATGTCTGTAGGGCTGGGCACCGAACATCGATTCTTTTATGGCACCGACCGAAACACTTAAATACTATCGAGTATCGAAAAACTATTTATCTTTCAGTGCCAATTTTCGGGTCCAAAAGCGTCTGTGAGCCAATAATCATTTAGCATACTTGGGTGTAATGACAAAGTCACCGGCGATTGGCTGTCTAACGCAACTTAAAACACGTCATGTGAAAGAGACACCACCACCACGCAGAGGATTTCTGAAGATACTTGCAGTCGTATACAGTTTATAATGTTACTATTTGACCAGGCAGCATCTTTGTTTTTCCAACGTAACGGCAAGGTTACACATTTTGGAAATACTTGACAGATAAGTGTAATTTCACTACTTAAACCGAACACATAGGTTTACTACTGCCGTGGTTGCGCTCATTTCGATCAACAATCGAAACTCAATTATTTTTCCCGTATCGTTAACTACTCTATGTATGTTAGCTTGTGCTGCTTGTCGGTTGCTCTAGTTAGCTTTGTCTATTTCCCCCTTCACATTAGCCTCTGCGCGTGTCCGTCCTGATGTTAGGAATAGGAAGACCATACAAGAAAGTGTCAATCCCTTCACATTGGCAGCAAGAGGGAACATTTCCTAGGAAAGTTCCCTCCTGTGGCTCAGTGCCACAGAGCAGTCACAGGGGTTATAAATTACGCCGGTCGCTTCGTTTGTCTGTTGCGTATAATACTATGCTGGAGCCTTCGTCTTTTGTGTTTTTCTGTTAAGTAGCTTCTGAATTTCTATTACTTCAGCCTAGTTTTTAAACGCGGCGGTTTGAACTCAGTTATTAGGACATATCAACACTCTTTTTTAGTTGTATTCTGTAATCTGAACAAACAAACAAACAGCAAGCCGCTGAAGGAACCCAGCACTACTTGAGCTGAAAACAACCAGATCATCGGCATACATCTCCAATCATACACCCAGTGTTACAAAAACATTCAACTGTGAAATGTTGTTGTATGTGGCCCAACGCTAAAGTCAAGTGACGACGCTATAAAGCCCAACGCTAAAGTCAAGTGACGACGCAATAAAAGACCGTTGCGGTGCTGTTCTCGATCCCTTATCCCTCCTACCAGTTCCTATGTCCACTTAACCAGTGCGAATGCAAATAGCAAAACCGGTTTTGGGGGAGAGTAGTTAGTAGAACTGTTTAGAAGTGGACTGTTCCTATAACTACATACCTGTAAGCGGCTATTTAAGGTTTGCTAGCTTTTTCGACAGTGGTGGCCCCATGGTGGAGGTGAGCAAGCTATCAATATAAAGGGAGTTCTTTACCAATATAGCATCTTTTAGCCTGGATAACCTTTTTTACTGTTATTGTCAGTAAAAAGAATGAAACATTATATTGTTGTTTTGTGCTTTACTAATAAACAATTAAGGTGGAAATTAAAGGTTTTGGGTATCATATATTAATATGGTATTGAAAAAAGTATCGTTAAGGAACTGGTATCGAAACTGAGGTATCAAAATTGGCACCGGATCAAAAGATTTTGAATGATGCCCAGCCCTACATGTCTGTGGAACTTGTTTAGTTCATGTCTTAGTAGTTAAATATTTCTGTTGATACAAATATTTACCCATGATCTGTTGAAAATTAAAGCAGTTGTAAGGGAGAAGATGTTTCCTTGTATTTAGTTTACAATGGGCCATTCATCCCCATTGTGGAGGGTTCACATTTGTTTTCTTATAAAACTCCATGTCACGATCACCGCAAATTTGCATAGCGCTACTGAGGATTTGGATTAGATAAAGTAAGTCTGATTATCTATCCTGTCACGTCGCTCTCCAGTGACTCCTTGTGTCCAGATCGGGCACCTGTGGGTTAAATTGCAGAAGTATAGTCGGTGAGTGTAATCATCCCATGCATGATCCGACTAAAAGCTTCCGTGTTGGATTCGCAGAGCAAAAAGAATAGGAGGCTGTGTGAAAGGTGGTTGGTTGAACCATGTGCACGCCGTTTGCCATCCCACAGATCTGTCCAAGAAGTTGCTTAGCTGTCGACAAGGCAGGGTTAGTGGGAGTTGGGAGGGGAGAGAAATAACTAAATAAATAAAAGAGAAACTCTTTGTTACAATCCAGACATGAATATTTGAACTTGTCCAGGGACATGTACAGTGCTTCCAGTACAGCCTGAATTATTTTGGGTCATGAATTGTACACAATGTTAAAAACATTATCCAGGAACATTGTTCCATGCTGACACAATGACATGACGCAGTCACTGTTGTATTCATGAGTTGAGCATCATATTTCGTCCATTGTTGAAGATGCGCTGTTGGGTTGAGTTCCAGTGACTCGACAGAGCTTAAGCTGTGCCATGAGGGAACACATCTTTTCAGCAACAATGTTCATATACCCTTTGATGTTCAAAATATGCTTAATTAGTATCAAGGTAGAACGTGCGCCAGGAAAGACTTTCCCTACACCAGAGCTAATTAAGTCAAATGCTGACTCTGTTATCAGCATAATCCAACATAATTCTACTGACCCTTGGATGCACATTCTATCTGATAGGAGTTTAACCCAGTGTGGTTTCTGAACTAAGTCATTATAAAACATCATATTTTGATAGAAAAGTAGGTTGTTGTGGGATGAATGTAGCCAGTCTTCTAATCTCCCTTTTGCCCCTAATGCCATATTGGCCCAATTATTTAATTTTTTCCCAGAAAGCTTGAGTCCATTTTCTGGGTAATCTAAGCAAACAAACTAATATACACCCAGATACAAATAGACACATGCACACACATAACTTTTCAAGACATACTTGAAGGAATCTTTGGCATATTCTCAAGCAATGAAAGTGACTGGTAAGCGCTGGATTTTGAATTAATTTCTATTGTGTTGTCATCCTAGGTCGGGTGTGATGTGTGAATGGTGGTAGTAAATTGTGCGTTAAGGCAGACAAACAGATGGAAAGGGACGAGTGCGGAGACATTGTTTCCCATCATCAAGTGAAACAGAAACAGACAGAAAATGAAATGGGCTTCGCTGACATCAAAGTGAAGGAGATGAATGCACACATAGTACTCACTGCTGGACACCAGAGTTAAATTTCACGATGTTCTCATTATAACTTTGTGTACCCTTCACTTATCCCCCACTGTTATATTGCACTTGCAATATAATAGATGCCAATCTCTATGACCTTTGACCAGAAACCACAGGACCTTCTAAAGATTAAAAAGGGTAACATCTGCATGGAGTTAGGGTTAAGCTAGTGATCTGTGTATTATGTTTTGACATGGTTACTTACCTCTTACTCTGCAGGTTAATACTACAAATTCTGAAAATAAAAAGAGTTGAATATACTATATAATGTTTAGCCCTAAATGCTACTTGCTCTAGCAAAGTATTTAGTGGGTACTTATTATCAGTCCTCAGTGATTAAGTATTATAATAATAATAACAACAATAATAATAATGCATTTTATTTAATGGGGCCTTTCATAACACTCAAGGTCACCTCACAAGCAATATACATTACACAAATCACGACAAACAAGCCACATATACAGATTCAGTGCAGTAAAAACTCAATAAAATATACTCTAAAAAGCTGGTATAAAAAGATGTCTTAAGACGCGTTTTAAAAGTCAGCAAACAGTTACTATTGCGTATATCAAGGGGAAGGGAGATCCATAGACGGGGGCAGCATAACTAAAAGATCTGGCACCCATGGTAGTTAATCGAATCAGAGGTACCACAAGATAAAGTGAAGATGAAGATCTGAGTGTACGTGAAGAAGTATAAACATGGAGAAGTTGACTAAGGTATTGGGGGGCAACATTATGAAGTGCCTTAAATGTTAATAGCAAGATCTTGAATTCAACTCTATACTTTACTGGAAGCCAGTGCAATTGCTGCAGAACAGGAGAAATGTGCTCAATAGAAGGAGTACTAGAAAGAACACGACCTGACAAATTCTGAACCAGCTGAAGCTTGTGTAGCAGTTTGGAGGGAACACAAGAGCATTACAATAGTCTATACGTGAAGTGACTAGTGTGTGGATAAGAACTGCAGTATTATTATTTGAGAGAAAGGGACGGAGGCGGTTAATATTATGTAAGTGGAAGTATGCAATCTGCGTGATATTATTAATTTGACTTTCAAAGGATAGTGTGCTATCCATGATGACACCCAGACTCTTAACCTGTGTGAAAGGACAGATTTTAATATTGTCAATGTACAAAGAAAAACTATTAGCTTTAGATACAACAGATCTAGTGCCAACTAATAAAGCCTTAGTTTTGATGGCATTTAGCTTCAAGAAGTTAGCTGAAAGCCAATCTTTAATGTTAGCTAGACAGCTGGACAAAGATGGGGTGGGAAAAGAACCAGTGGGTTTGGCAGACATGTAAAGTTGGGTGTCATCCGCATAACAGTGAAAATGTACACCATACTTCCTCAGAATATAACAAAGTAAGAGCATATGGATAATAAAAAGAAGCGGGCTTAAAGGTATTGCAATCATTATAAACGCTCGTCAAGATAATTAGCAGAATTTGCAAGATGAATAGTAAAGTTTACAATTATGAGAATTTACCCTGTATCTGGCAAGCAAGATTTAGACATTACAATGTTGAAATGGGATGCAGCTTGTGTAGTGGGAAGCTTTATGAAAATAATAATATTATTAATACACTCACCTAAAGGATTATTAGGAACACCTGTTCAATTTCTCCTTAATGCAATGATCTACTCAACCAATCACATGGTAGTTGCTTCAATGCATTTAGGGGTGTGGTCCTGGTCAAGACAATCTCCTGAACTCCAAACTGAATGTCAGAATGGGAAAGAAAGGTGATTTAAGCAATTTTGAGCGTGGCATAGTTGTTGGTGCCAGACGGGCCGGTCTGAGTATTTCACAATCTGCTCAGTTACTGGGATTTTCACGCACAACCATTTCTAGGGTTTACAAAGAATGGTGTGAAAAGGGAAAAAACATCCAGTATGCAGCAGTCCTGTGGGCGTAAATGCCTTGTTGATGCTGGAGGCCAGAGGAGAATGAACTGACTGCTTCAAGCTGATAGAAGGGCAACTTTGACTGAAATAACCACTCGTTACAACCGAGGTATGCAGCAAAGCATTTGTGAAGCCACAACACGCATAACCTTGAGGCAGATGGGCTACACCAGCAGAAGACCCCATCGGGTACCACTCATCTCCACTACAAATAGGAAAAAGAGGCTACAATTTGCAAGAGCTCACCAAAATTGGACAGTTGAAAACTGTAAAGTGTTGCCTGGTCTAATGAGTCTCGAATTCTGTTAAGACATTCAGATGGTAGAGTCAGAATTTGACGTAAACAGAATGAGAACATGGATCCATCATGCCTTGTTACCACTGTGCAGGCTGGTGGTGGTGGTGTAATGGTGTGGGGGATGTTTTCTTGGCAAACGTTAGGCCCCTAAGTGCCAATTGGGCATTGTTTAAATGCCATGGCCTACCTGAGCATTGTTTCTGACCATGTCCATCCCTTTATGACCACCATGTACCCATCCTCTGATAGCTACTTCCAGCAGGATAATGCACCATGTCACAAAGCTCGAATCATTTCAAATTGGTTTCTTGAACATGACAATGAGTTCACTGTACTAAAATGCCCCCCCCCCCCCAGTCACCAGATCTCAACCCAATAGAGCATCTTTGGGATGTGGTGGAACGGGTGCTTCGTGCCCTGGATGTGCATCCCACAATTCTCCATCAACTGCAAGATTTTATCCTATCAGTATGGGCCAACATTTCTAAAGAATGCTTTCAGCACCTTGTTGAATCAATGCCACGTAGAATTAAGGCAGTTCTGAAGGTGAAAGGGGGTCAAACAGTATTAGTATGGTGTTCCTAATAATCCTTTAGGTGAGTGTACATTCTTATAAAAAATAATCATTATTAATATATTCAATTTTGCTCTGCGGTGAATGTGCTGAGACCTAGCCGCTCGCTAGTAATGTGCGTGTTTGATAAGAGCGAACCTAAGAGCAGTCAGGTTATAGGCTAACAATGATTTCCCGACATCTCCACTTGAGATATTCTTAGGAATAAACTTGGAATGTTGCAACCAGAGCTCGGTTTAAAGTAATAACATTTCATTCCAATTAAAGGGCATGAAATTGAAGCTCTTTAACCGGACAATGAAGTGCAAATTACATACCAGAAATAGTACACTTTCCAGAATTCTTCCAACCTTGGGCCTAACATAAACTACACAGTTTAGTCTAAATAATCTACTCTAACACACAGCTATGGCAAGAAACTGCAAGTAGTATTGGTTAGTGATAAAGATTCCCAGAACTAACTAAACAAGTTATTTATATCCTCTCTAAGTTCAGGTGTCACTCCCCACTCTCATGTCGCGTCAAAATGGAAGTCACATTGTACAGGAACAAATGAAAACAAAAGAACCGGTGTTGACACATTTACATTAATTGAAATGTTCACAGACCTTAAGACTCCAACTTGGCGTTAACACAATTAAGACAAAAGCCCAGGCTGCCCACATTAACTTTCATAGAAAATGATTCACCCCCGGGGGGAGACGTTGGTCTCTGTGCATCTTCACATATCTTTTGGCCAGCCGGTTAGATAAATACCTCTAGAGAGAAACATGACGTGTGCAACCTTGTGGTATATTTTATACATTCTCTCTTCATGGGACAGTCATAAACACATCCATAGACACAGTATTTGGTCCAGTGTGTTACATACCGTAATTTGGTCTGTTGGCCTTCACCATCAGGCTGTGTCTGTGTGGCCCAGTGACGGGGTTGGATGCTTCTGACCCCCCTTTTCCTGTTTTAGGTCTTCACAGGAAGACCTTTGTGTTGAATAGGTGTGAGAGATGCCAGCTGGCAGCCAGCTCTTAAGATCTGCCTATTTTCCTGTAAACCATTTTCTCATTCCACTACAGTTGCCTCATAAACCTCATAACACTTGAATGTACTACCGGTCAAAAGTTTAAGACCAGCCAGGAATATACATCTGTTTTGATAGAAATTGCCAAGGCTCACCAAAGGTGGCATTGAATTGATCAGAAATGATAGCCAAATACTTAATTATGGATGAGATCATGGCCTCATCTTTAAAACACTGAATGAATGGCTGCCTGAAAATGTGGCTTTGCTGTTGTATAATTCATTCTAAATCAGTCATTTATTGGGAATGTCTTGGTGATTATCAGAAACATGAAAATCCCTGGGTGTTCTAAGACCTTCGACTGGTAGTGTAACACACATAAAACCCGTAACAACACACTGTTGGATTATTGTTCTGGGTTTCATTCACTGTAGTGCTGTGGAAAGCCAGCTAATTCCACCTTCAGAAATGAAGTACTTTAGCCAATATTGTGTGTTCTTCAGTTATAGCTGGACTTCATCTCTAGTTTCTAGTGAGAAATATATTATTTTATACCAAACAACATAATGTAGATTTATAAATTGAGTGTTTGGAATCCTGAATACTGATTGGCTGATAGTCAATGAGAATGTACTGTATACCATAGGTATCACATCAGCTAATATTGATCAAATTGCCTTGTGATTTATTCCTCACATACGGTTCTAGTCAACATTATTTAGAAATATTTTGATTTTTTTGTCTACAAAAGGTATTCAACAAAAAGATGACTTTTCACCTTAAGGTACAAGTAGTCACTTCAGAGAAGAAACAAAATATGAACTGGACAGCATTAAAAGCAGGTAGTTTCACCCACTCTTCAATTATAATTTGTTCAGGTATTGAATGATATTTTTTCTCATACTTTATTTTATTATAACTGTTGGTTTGAAACAAATGTACACATCTGGGTGTCTGCCCATGTGTCAAATCAACTACAATAAACATAGTTAAAGTAAATTATTAGCAAAGTTTCTGTTTCACATTCAAGGGCCAGTAGTTGTGGGCTATCATTTTATTCATCACAGTATAAAGCAGTGTGATGTCTGCAAAAAGAATGAAAATGAACATTGTCTTTGTCAGGGTTGCCCCCTGCTGTCCGTGAAGGGGACGGGATTCCAGCCCATTTTGATCCAGTTCCATGTTTTATGTACTCTTTAACCGGACTCTGACAATTTCATCTATGTTTCACACAGTAAACAATACACCGTTGTCATCATTTAATTCATTAGCACTGGGATTTAATTCGTGGTCTCTGTATAGTTGTCTGTGGTTGATTGTCATTGTGTGAAGGTATGTTAGGTGTTTCTTGTCTATAGTTTCAGCTCATTGTTGTCTGTGAATTTGGTAAAAGTTTTAAAATGCCATTTACTTTCAGGTTACCTTCACATTTGTCTTTGTTCCTCCTGCACCATCTACAATCATCAGTCTTTCCAAATGACAACACCAGGAATTAGTTCATACAGTTTTGTTCAAAAGTTTGCATTCCCCTGGAGAATTTGTAATAGATGTACCATTTTTAAAGAAAACAAGAGTGAGCTGCCCTCAGTTCTCATGACGATGTATTGCCCCCTTTAGCATCAATGACAGCATGCAGTCATTTGTGATAGTTGTCTACAGTATGAGGCCACAAATTCTTGCAGGTGGTATAGCTGCCCATTTGTCTTGGCAAAATGCCTCCAGGTCATGCAAAGTCTTTGGTCGTCTTGCATGAACTGCATGTTTGAGATCTCCCCAGAGTGGCTCAATGATATTAAGGCCAGGAGACTGTAATGGCCACCCCAGAACCTTCACCTTTTTCTGCTGTAACCACTGGAGGGTCAACTTGGTCTTGTGCTTAGGGTCATTGTCGTGCTGGTAAGTCCAAGAGCGTCCCATGCACAACTTTTGTGCAGAAAAATGCAAATTGTCTGCCAGTATTGTCCGATAACATGCTACATTCATCTTGCCATCAATGTTCCCAAGGTTTCCAGTGCCTTTGGAGCTCACACACCCCCAAAACTTCAGTGAGCTGCCACGATGCTTCACAGTGCGGATGGTATTCTTTTCACTATAGGCCTTGTTGACCCCTTTCCAAACATAGCGCTTATGGTTGACCATAAAGCTCTATTTTGGTCTTGTCACTCCAAATTACAGTGTGCCACAAAGCTGTGACACATGTCAAGGTGTTGTCATGCATATTGTAATTGGTCTTTTTTGTGGCATTGGCGTAGTAAAGTCACATTTTTTTCCTTACTCAAACATGTTCTGAGGGCAGAAAGATTCGAATTGGTTCAGATGAATACTCAATTAAAATGGAGGCAGGAGTTCAGCAACATTTCAGTCTTGTGTTTGTGCTAGTTGACCTTTCTCTTTAATTCAGATCACAAGTTGACCTAACCTTAATCCTAACCTTAACCTAACTCTAACCTTAACCTAACCCTAACCATAAACTAACAATATTCATATATTTGCAGCTAGTGATATTTGGTGAGCTCATTTTATTAAAAGTAAAAGTATTTTTAAATATGTCCGAAACCAGTTTGGGATTTGTTTTTGAAACCTTATGGTTACTAGTCAGATACTATTACCACAAGGCTAACTGCTGGCTTCCTGCAGCCCTCTGATAGCATTTCTATTTGTTGTCCACTTTGTTAAAATGTTCATGAACTCCCGCCTCCTCCCCAGCTCCTTTCCATTTTGATTGGGTATTCAAATTAACCAAACATAATCTTTCTGCCCTCAGAACATGTTTGAGTAAGGAAAACTGGTATGTGCGCAGTAAAGGCTTCTTTCTGTAAACTCGACCATGCAGCTAATTTCTGTTCAAGTATCATCATTTTGTGCTCCTTGAAACAACCACACCGTCTTTTTCAAGAGTGGCCTGTATGTCCCCCGAGGATTTTTCTTTGTATCCTGAACAATTTACAATGCCATGTGAAAGTATTCGGCCTCCTTGAACATTTCGACCCGTTGCCACATTTCAGGCTTCAAACATAAAGATGTAAAACTGTAATTTTTTGTGAAGAAGCAACAACAATTCGGACACAATCATGAAGTGGAACGAAATATATTGGATATTTCAATCTTTTTTAACAAATAAAAAACTGACAAATCGGGCGAGCAAAATTATTTAGCCCCTTAACTTTCAGTGCAACAAACTCTCTCCAGAAGTTCAGTGAGGATCTCTGAATGATCCAATGTTGATCTAAATGACTAATGATGATAAATAGAATCCACCTGTGTGTAATCAAGTCTCCGTATAAATGCACCTGCTCTGTGATAGTTTCAGAGGTCCGTTGAAAGCACAGAGAGCATCATGAAGAACAAGGAACACACCAGGCAGGTCCGAGATACTGTTGTGGAGAAGTTCAAAGCCGGATTTGGATACAGAAAGATTTCCCAAGCTTTAAACATCCCAAGGAGCACTGTGCAAGCGATAATATTGAAATGGAAGGAGTATCAGACCACTGCAAATCTACCAAGA
>JACXGM010014088.1:0-22409 GCA_016801145.1 Umbra pygmaea | reverse complement strand
CTCCCACAGGTGGTGGGCCCATGGGATGGAGAGGGAGGTGCCACGTTGCTTCTTCGGGCTGTGCCCGGCCGGGCTCCGTGGCAAACCCGGCCACCAGGCGCTCGCTGAGGAGCCCTCCATCCAGGCCTGGCTCCAGATGGGGGCCCCGGGCTTCCTCCGGGCAGGGTCTCTCTCTTCCTCGCTTGTTCATTGGGGTTTTGTGAACCATTCTTAGTCTGGCCCCTCACCTAAGACCACTTTGCCATGGGAGACCCTACCAGGAGCACAAAACTCCAGACAACACAGCCCTCAGGTTCACAGGGACACACAAACCTCTCCACCACGTTAAGGTGATGGTTCCCGGAGAGTATGGAAATCCAGCGGAACTCAACCGGCACAGTGGTGGCATGCTGGGGCAAGACAGGGCTATCACCTTCACGAATAAGCTTAGCTCTCCCATCTTTTAAATGGTGGCCAACTATCCCTTTCACTTGCCTGAAGTGCTTGAAAACATATTTAAGAAACAGTATGGAAGATGCTCAAAACCGTAATGATATGCATTTCAAACAATCCGTCATGACTCCTTTTATTAGTGACTCGTTCAATTGTGTCGTTAATTTAATATCATTTTGTTATCAGTAGCTACTCCTCCAGCCCAATACTCAAACAACAACGGCAGTTGGTTTTACTTTTTCTAAATTAAATAGATCAACCTGCTCCTGTAGCATCAAAAAGACACGTCAAATGTAATAATTGATGCAGCTATTATGAATGAATTTGATCTTTATTTACTGCCTAATGCTAACACAGGACACCAGGCACGTCACCAGACTTTAAAAACTCTCGGGGCTCAAACAACCTGTGACTGGGGGGATTGCAAGTGTTACAAAAGCTATGTTTTAAAAAATCCATATCACCATCATGTCATTCTTTGGAAAATATATAGCCTAAATATTATATCCTATATGGAATGGCACATATATTCTCCTCAGAGTTTCTCTAACTCATCCGATCCGAATTTAAAATATACAGCAGAAAGATCTAGAAAGGATATTGACTTAGACATTACCATTTATAAAAACATTGATATTTTGGAAACTATACCATCTACCTCAAGCCGCATAGTATAACACACTTACGGGCAGACAGTAATAATTATAGACACCTCATACAGAATATACCAGTTGGTCAAATCCTTACACTTACAACGTAACTGCAGTTACGAATACTAAAGTGTTTTATTATCCGAAAATTGGGAACGAATACAAAATTCATAGTTTTATTAATTGTAACATGGTATTCACCCACCCGTTCTATGATTATTCTTACAATGAAAGATTTGCTTTATGCACAGCAGACTATGTAGCCGTTTTAGAGACAAGATAATCATTTAAACTACTGTCACTTCCTTATAGACTTGTAAACCATTGTTGAATTATTATAGAGACCATCAGATTTCGAACAGTATAGGCTAAACCCTATAACAAAGCTAGGGGCTCAGCAGATTTGTTTTGACTTAAATAATAAAATTTAAGTATTTTATAGTAAAAAAACCTCATTGGGTTAGTACTAGGGGCACTATTCAGTATGATCATACAGTACAAGTGTAAGCATTTTATGCTTTTTCCATACACTACCGTGCACATTGCTAAAAGCGTCAGAATCATGAGTTTGTTTAAATTACATTACATATATGCCTTCCTAAAAACGGTCAAATGAATACTGTAGATGGCACCCAGATTGACATAAAAGCCCAAAGAATAGTACAGTAGGCTATATGAATTAAACAGCATTCCACTCAATTTACAGGTGATAAGTGGAAAATATGGTTCTAAATATGATTGCATGAGATTGGAATACAATTTATTCAGCAGCACAAATACAGTGCCTTGTACAGGTCTTTTGCAGACTCCATCAGGTTTTCTTCCAGAATCGTCCTGTATTTGGCTCCATCCATCTTCCCATCAATTTTAGCCATCTTCCCTGTCCCTGCTGCTGAATAGAAGCAGACCCAAACCATGACCCTGCCACCATGTTTGACAGTGGGGATGGTGTGTTCAGGGTGATTAGCTGTGTTGCTTTTACCCCAAAATTTCGGTTTTGGTTTCATCTGACCAGAGCACCTTCTTTCACATGTTCGGTGTCTCCCAGGTGGCTTGTGGCAAACTTTAAACGATACTTTTTATGGATATCTTTCAGAAATGGCTTTCTTCTTGCCACTCTTCCATAAAGGCCAGATTTGTGCAGTATACGACTGATTGTTGTCCTATGGACAGACTCGCCCACCTCAGCTGTAGATCTCTGCAATTCATCAAGAGTGATCATGGGCCTCTTGGCTGCATCCCTGATCAGTCTTCTCCTTGTATGAGCTGAAAGTTTAGAGGGACGGCCGGGTCTTGGTAGATTTGCAGTGGTCTGATACTCCTTCCATTTCAATATTATCGCTTGCACAGTGCTCTTTGGGATGTTTAAAGCTTGGGAAATCTTTCTGTATCCAAATCCGGCTTTAAACGTCTCCACAACAGTATCTCGGACCTGCCTGGTGTGTTCCTTGTTCTTCATGATGCTCTCTGTGCTTTCAACGGACCTCTGAGACTATCACAGAGCAGGTGCATTCATACAGAGACTTGATTACACACAGGTGGATTCTTTTTATCATCATTAGTCATTTAGGTCAACATTGGATCATTCAGAGATCCTCACTGAACTTCTGGAGAGAGTTTGCTGCACTGAAAGTAAAGGGGCTGAATCATTTTGCTCATCCAATTTGTCAGTTTTTTATTTGTTAAAAAAGTTTGAAATATCCAATAAATTTCATTCCACTTCATGATTGTGTCCCACTTGTTGTTGCTTCTTCACAAAAAATTACAGTTTTATATCTTTATGTTTGAAGCCTGAAATGTGGCAAAAGGTCGAAATGTTCAAGAGGGACGAATACTTTCGCAAGGTACTGTAACATTGCATTTATGTAGGCTAAATTATGACGCTATTACTGATTAGATGCCTATTACTGTTTGTTGAAAATATTCGTTTGAAGAACAGCATATTTCTCAATGCAATACACTTATCTTTAGCGGAGTTTTACTTTTTACTGGTGAAGCGAGTAACAATCATGTGCTCATCATTTTACACTACATGGCACCTTCTGTCAAGCTCAGAAATTTGGATTGTGTCATACATTTAATGAATCTCATTGTAGCTTATGCTTCCGGCAGGGAATTATGGGTGTTGATAGGCAAATCGTAGAGACTGTGCACCAGCACTGACGCTAAGAACAAGTGGTATTTATCTATTGGGATTTACCGTTTGCATAAAACAGTCATAGAATCATTTGATTAATCCCACTTTCATAGGCGCATTCTTAATTATCTTCTTAAGTACAAACGTAGGATTTTTTAAATGCAAGCTTGATAATAAATACCAACACTAGTTAGTGATTTTTTCGACAGTGAGACTGTGCTATTCAGACAAGACAAAATCACTTAAATGTATAGGCCTGTTTGAATATTGAAATATATGTTGAACCACAAGGTTTTCGCTTACACACTAACATTAATGCGGGTACTCCACTTTGGCAATAGCTGGTTTTATATAATCAGCAGATGGGGGGTTTGGTGTTTAACCTGTGTTGGGTGTTTAACATTTGTAACACAATGACTAGCTGAGTGCCCATCAATGCAGGTCTGGGCAAGGTGAGATTACGTGTCACCTTTCTACAAAATTGATGTGCGCTTTGTAAGGGTGCGCGCAATGCTGATATTTTTTACACAAAACAAGATATCTGTGTGATGTACATGGGTTAATATCGGGTGCACACTTTATGTGCTAAAATACGGTAATAGATTTACTCTATGGAAACACTTACAGACGCAAGAGTTCTCGACAGCCCTCTGCATGACGTAATCCATTGAGGTGATCCTTCCATGTCTGTAAATTTGTTTACATATTAATCAAACTGAAAGCAATCATACATTAACATGAAACACAGTCCAACAGCAAAGAGTATAAAAATATCACTCTTACCGTAGGAGAATTCAACATGCAGGCGCATACAGAGCATCTATGTGGGAAAGCATTAGGCTCAAATCCATAAAAATCATTCAGTTGTTTGGAGATGGGAAATCTTGACTGGCTGTCATGTAGTTTTTCCCTTGAGACCCTTGTATAACGAGACTCTCTTCTTGGACCTGTTTGCCGCTCCGGTCGACTGTGAATCTCCACTCTACGAAGGTCAGTGTCACCACGGCTGTTTGACCTGCGAGTGACTGCAGGTGGACTGTCCTGTCTGCTGCTGTCCTCTCCACTTGGGTCTCCAACATCTGTATCCTCTTGCTGCTCATCTTTCTTTGGAGGGGCCTCACCCTGTTCCTCTTGCTTGGCTCTATTTGCCTTCAGTTGCATTATCAGATAAGGCAACGTCTCCACACTGATCTCATTCTCTGGGATTTGGGCCAGAGCATCCACGTCTTCTGGAGCAAGCCCCAGAGTGGCATATAAATGATTTGTGCTCATCACTCCATCACCGGACCCTTGCTGTGCAGCACTTTGACTCTCACCACCTTCCATTCTCAAACTTCCTGGGTACTGATCAGTTTATTCTGGGAAAACAAAAATGTACAGTACAGTAATGACTAAAACAAAGCCCATGAACAGCTCTAAAAGTCAATGGGGATGCAAGAAGTGTAGGCCTACCGACTATGGATTAGAAGGACAGTCTTTGGACATTCGGATTGGGACATACATTTAAGGTTTAAAGTAGAACTCAACAGCATATTATAATCATTAATTTGTTTTAGAATAGGTTGAAAAACACCTCCAGAAATAACTTGAAGCCCTTTATAACATTTTCTAACAAGTGACCACATTTTCGTCATTTTAGGAATCCATACCGTTTACACAATATTAGCAAATGTATGACTCTGCATCATTCCCCACCATTCTAAAGGCATTCGTTTATTCTACCGACCATGACTCAAGTCTACACATGATGGAACTCACGTAAAATATTACCTAATCTTTAAACCTCAAATAAAGCAGATTTTTTTAGAACATACTAATATTCGATGTAAATTAGTTTACATTAAAAACATATTCCGTTTCTTACAACGACATATCATAGAGTCGCAGAGAGGCCTTGAGCACACAACACCAGACACTGGTTCGCCATCTTTAGCTACAGTAGTTCTGCAAATCGAAACCCTATAATTTCTCTCTCCCATCGAAAAACATTACCGGGAGTCAGCAGCTAGCAATACCATGAGTGCATAGTTGCTGGTTACTCACTACCTAATTACTAATACGAGATAGGAAAAAGAATGTTACAAACATGCTTCTATATGTACTGTACTACTAGCTACAGTCGCCATTGCTGACCAACGCTAGGTTTAGTGTAGCACTAAGCTAATATTTGCCTGTGCTCAGCTAATAAACAGTAAGGATTTAACCATAGATTACAAATAAAAATAGCAGGCACACTGTTGGAGTTCAGTGATACATGATTGTGCATAGAGTAACTCAACTAATAGGTAGAATTATAACTATAATACATACCTTACTAAAAGTATAATTTACGATATAGTCCAGAAATGAGAGCTAGCTAGTCTGCCTGGCTAAGCTAAGCAGTGTGGCTGCTAATCGACTATTTTATTTTTTACACCAAGTAGGCGGGATAGTAAGTAGCTAAACAACGTGTTCATTGGCCAGTCAGGGTGTACGTAAATGGATACTTCCAATCTGTCGCTGGTTCAGTTAAACACATCTTGCAAATCTTTGAATAATATAACGCAATGGCACCGACAGATCTTTACAGTAAGCAAACCACATTATTTTTTAATATAATCGTTATCAGTAGATTACAGTTTTTGACGTTGAGATTATCAGTTGATTACGTTGGAACCAAGGGGGTAGGCTTAGACACGGAAGTTGAAGCAACCATGGGTTTAGCGGCCAACGGTGGAACTGCACCACCTGCGGCCCAAAAACACTTTTTCCCATAGACTTTCATGGTGAATGAAACTTCTATATTTCAGCAGATACATTTTTTTGGGGTACATCAACTTACCAGCCCGAACACTTAAAGGTTCGTTGTTTAAAACGTTAGGTTTTAAACATTTTTTAACATTCACTAGTAGCCGAATCCAGAGTTATTAAACTAGGCATGATAAACGCACAGTGAAGGTATCGGTTGCTACGACAACACAAACAACACAAACAAACTGTTGCTAGTGCGCATGTTCTTTGGGCCATTGCTAACGGTTGCTACGGCAACACAAACAAACTGTTGCTAGTGTGCATGTCCGTTGGGCCGCACAATGCGTAAGATCGGGGTATTTTGGAACTCTATTTTGCTTCATGCACTTTTAAGCAACTTTTATTGGAATGAACGGAGCTTCGTGCCGACGGCGCCATTTAGTTCTCTTAATACATCCATGGTTGGAACGTGTAAAGTCACCCAGTAGTGCCCGAAAGCAATATTACGAATCCTACTCACGGGGCGAGCATCCGATTTGGCAAAGTAACGCAAGTGTGGAAGTGCCTTAAACCTGCATTCTATCTGAATTCCAGCTGGGGGCGAAACGTCTGGTTGCAAAACAGCTCGGTTTCTGTAGAAGTCTATGGCTGCGTCTCAACATAGTATGCATACGGTTTAATCCCAATAGGTACTTTTAGCTTTATGTGTTTTCCGCATTTTCAAAATAAATATAATTCTCTTTGTATGGAAAACTCTGTCTCTGGTCCTTGATTTAAATAACCTGTGTTGTCTTTAAGTAGTCTATTAAGAGGACCTCCCCTCTGTGATTAAAAAGGTGGCGTTGGCCCCTGGTTACATTTAGTATGTCAGAAGTTTGCGGGATTCATCACTCGTGGAAGAAGTCAAATTATAGGTGCAACATTATGACGTGTTAGTATGTCCCAATGCAAGCATACTCGCTTACTATATACTTAATAGTACATACTTTACCACCACCTGCGCAGTACGTATTTTTAGTATGTAGTATGCATATTGAAATGCAGCCCTTGGGAATTTGAGCCACTTCTCAATTGATTTATTACCTCAGTAAACTTTTTCATAATGAGTTTATGGTCTCTATCACTAGTTTTAAGTCTCTTGCGATACAGAATCATGTTCATTTTTTAAATTATGGTCTTGTTGATTTTAAAATTGGCGATAAAGCAGTGGGTGTTTTAGGGAGTGGCTATGATGTGATTGACATCGACTGTGCCAGTGAGAGTGTGTAACGTAACGTAGAACATGTGCAGTATTTCCAACTCTCAGCTAACGTCACAGTCAGATACCGCCTCTCATCTAAAATCGTTACATCCGCAACCATGATGGCAACCGTAACGGCAAACTCGACGATTCAAATAAGATCTTCACAAACCAATGGGTGATGTCACATATGTTACGTGAAGTCCAGTACTATATATGGTCTATGATCCTACTATGGCCACGCCAAGACCCGCCCTATGCCTACCTCTGATTGCCTATGTGCTTCAACACAGTTATTTTGTAATGTTAACCTATGCCTAACCGTAACCGTTAGTAACCTGATGCCTAACCTTATCCCTAACTTTTACCGTGAATTTTTTTATATAAACCAGTATGCAAACAAACACACACAAAGTGAGCTCAGCCAATCAGAGGTAGACATAGGACGGGTCTTGGCGTGCCCATAGTTGGATTTGTAATTTAGCTGCCCGGAATATTGTTGAAAATTTTACCTCCCATTGAAAACGTTACTTCCGCCTTGGGGGAAAATGGGTCTGGGATGTATAATATGGAGGATAAATTTATTCGAAATTCAAATTGAAAGTCCAAAGAGAAAACGAAGCAAGATCAAATTAAAAATATTATTATTTTACTATGCTACTAGGAAAAATCATGCCATAATTGAATTAAAAAATAATAATAATATTATTTTAGCCTTTTCACTTTATCTTTTGAATTTTAAATTTGGCAGTTGCCCTTTGACATTTTAAGATTCAACTTTTCCATTTGAATTTAGCATTTGGCATTTGCATTTGGATTTAGCATTTGGCATTTCCATTTGGATTTAGCATTTGGCATTTCTATTTGGATTTAGCATTTGGCATTTCCATTTGGATTTAGTATGTGGCATTTCAAAAGCGTATGTAAATGAGGAGACATTGCCCAAAGGCTGGAGGCAGGGTCTGAAACGAAAGTGGTGCAGAGGCACCTTATGGACAGCAGGGGGAGCTGACTGCTGGGAAGCACACTGTTGGCAAATACTATGGCAACAACACAGCAAGTTGAGGGAACAGGGATATAGGGAGGACTGTTATTGATAAGGTAATGGCTTCAACTTGGTAAATGGGTTCTTACAAGTCTGACCATGTGACCTCACACACAAACTCAAAAGGACTAAAAAGGACCATTAACAATTCCACGCAGTTCTCTATCGGTCTGACACCTTATGGACAATAGGGGGAGCTAATTGCTGGGAAGCAAACTGAGTTTGGCAGAGAATTATATATGGTTAAAGTATCGAGGAGGTCCAAACTGAGGAACCACTGTGGCCGTGCTCTGCCTCATGGATGTACTATGTCTGGGCAAATCCTGCTGCTACTACTGCTAGCTATGGCGCCAAAACCAGAACTAGCGTTATTGTTAAGGCAGACGCTAAAAGTTTTGGATACAGCAACCTCCTCGTCGTCGTGGATGTGTACATATGTCAAACATTAGAAATGTAGTGACTAATATGCCTTTTTCACACTTCCGCATTCCTAGCAACTAGGGATGCACTGATACCGATACCAGTATAGATATCGGGCCCAATACCAAGCTCATGTACTTGTACTTGTAAAAATCCCCCAATACCAAAAAACAATACCTCACGTGACATAACTGAAATATTTTTTTGTGCACAGAGACCGCGGTGGCAGCAGCAGGCACAATGTCAGCCTCAGCGGTGTGGAAATACTTCAAAATTAATGACAACAACCACACATTGCGAACTTCATGCTTTGTTCTGCATTAATATCAAGAGGAGGTGCAAAACCCAGTACATATAATACAATTAACCTGATAAAACATCTGAAATCAAAACACGAAAATGAGCACCGAGAAATTGTAAAGGTATCGGCATCGGTGTGTACCAGAAAAAAATATTGGTACTCGTACTCGATCCTTAAAAAATGGTATTGGTGCCTCCCTACTAGCAACGAAAGGTGTCATAGATGTGTAAACTTACTTCCAATGCGCTGCTAGCGTTATAAGCTCCTATTGTGTACACTGGGGTAGAATCTAATGATCAAGGGCAAAAGTTAATGTAGGGTGCCTCCATGTTGTAATAAACAAAATAAACATCCCTATCTGTCATTCCACGACTTTCCAACAGACAAAAATACAAAAATGAACGCGTGAAAGCTGTTAAACATGATGAAGGCAACGGCGGGTATATGTTTGTGTGTAGGCAACATTTAAACCATGATACCTTAGGTTTCCAGCTGAGTAACATTATTGAACCAACTAAATACTTGAGTTTTGCCTTGCTGGTGTCATTGGATTAATTTCTGATTACCAACACGGTACTCTGTACTTTGAAGCGCAAGGGCTCTG
The DNA here is from genome assembly GCA_016801145.1 of Umbra pygmaea. NCBI lineage: Eukaryota > Metazoa > Chordata > Actinopteri > Esociformes > Umbridae > Umbra > Umbra pygmaea. The sequence goes on along the minus strand of JACXGM010014088.1, from coordinate 12,850 downwards.
CGTCAGTGTCATATGGAGCATCACCAACCTGCTAAGTTCTGCGTTACAGCTAATAATGCTAATATAAATTAAGCAGTGTTGAAAACGGCTGCCCAACTCCTCTTCCCGGTAAATGCTATATTTTCGTTCAGCTGATAATGATAGGAACACATTTTCTTTATTAAGGTAGAAAGTGTTGCAGCACTTTTTTTCAATAGTCTGTAATGCATCTACAGATTAACTATTAATAACATGTAAATGAAGTAAGACAAATCTTAAACCTCATAAATTGTAGCCCTTCTCCATTTACAATTTTTTTATGGACTCAATGCTTTATGCCACAAATAATGCAAAACTTTGCTTTGTTTGATGGCTTGTGTCCATCCATCTTTCTCTTGATCACATTCCAGAGGTATTCACGGCGGTTAATTTAAGGAACATGACTGTGGTCTCTTAACACAGTTATTGTTGTGGTCTCTTAAATTTTCCAGAGCTGTATGTATTTCATAGGAATGTGCCGTGTGGTAAAGCATCTCTATCCATTAGCTGGGCATTGGGGGGGATTCCAGAAAGCAGGTTATGTGACATTCCCGGGGAAGTTTCAGGGTAAGTAAGAGGATAACCTCCGCTTTTGGTTCCAAAAACGGAGGTTATGTTCTGGTTATGTTCCAGGTTTGTTCGTGTCAGAGAGGTGACCGAGCATGGCGTGCCCTTTTGAAGATGAAATAGTAGATGTCGAAGCACATATAATACGAAACATTATCCGCCGTGAGAGGGTGATAAGACATAGATGTGCTTTCGTATCCAAATGAACATTTGCGGGAGCGTTACCGTTTTACACAATGTGTGGTTTTAAAACATTTGTTAAATAAATTAACGAATCTTGTGTAAAACGGTAATGCTCCCCCAAATGTTCATTTGGGTAGGAAAGCACATCGATGTCTTATCACCCTCTCACAGCGGATAATATTTTGTATATCTGTGCTTTGACATCCACTTATGTCACCTTCAAAAGGGCACGCCATGTTCTGTCACCTCTCAGAAACAAACTAACAGTGGAACATAACTTGAACCAGAGCTAGTTATATTCAGAGAGTGAGTTGCTATGGCAACTTACCCTGAAAGTTACCTCAGTTTTTGGAACTGAAAGCTGAGGTTATCCGCTTACCCTGAAACTTACCCGGTCACACAACCTGCTTTCTGGAATAACCCCCTGCTAACACACTTGTATTTATTTTGTGTTTATAGTAGTAAAAATAAAGAGGGTTATTTCCCTGGGGGTGCCATTTTGAGATATCTCCTAGGGTGCCAGATTAGCCAGAAACGCCCCTGATTGAACTTATGAGCTTCTGGAGAGTTTCTGCTTGAATTTCCTTGCAGAATGTGAAGAATAGCCTCCCAGAGCTGCTGTTTTGATGCGAACGCCGTGCTACCCGAGCTGAACTGTCAGCAAGTTGTGTTTGATTTTAGTTTGCAGTCGCCAGCTGTTAGTCTTGTTAATTGATCTGCATGAATGACCGAAAAACGTCTTGCCATGCGAAGTTCCAAGTCACAGTTCAGCTCACAGCGTTTTTCGTTCAACTGGTCGAGTCTGTTTTCCCAAGATGGCGGCTTCCTGTATATGCGAACGGTACTGTCTTTTAAACTATCTTTTTAATAAACTGTCTGTACACTTACAAAGTTCTCAATGCTTTGGTTTGCATGTAGGGACCCCCATTATGCTACCTTGGAAGTGTGGTGCTATTTTGAGCCTTGTTAGTGGTATAACATAGCGATTTCTTTTTACTTCATCCATGCTCTCACAACTCGCTTTATAAGGTAATTATCAGTTTGCACTTAAACTGAGCACATTTGATTAGCATTAAAACATATCCCAGAGAACGGACGACAAGGTACCCATGTGTTATTACCCCTAGGTTCATTTTGCGCTGGAATTGTCCTTTAAGTGAAGCTGGCAAAAGGTAATATACTTTGAATCTGGGTTGAGCAGGCAGATTGAAGTAGAGACTAAAACACAAACATTTTTACATACACTGCTTGAAAGCATGAAGGGAACACAGAATTATCACAGTATAACACAAAGTCAATTAAACTTCAGGGATATCAATCTGTCCAGTTAGGAAGCATAAGCAATTATGAATCAATGTCACCTGTTTTGGTGCAAATGAAGGAGACCTGGAAAGGGCCATGGAAGGGCATCAAGCAAGCAGCAGGACCGGTATCTGCTCCTTTGTTTGAGGAGGAACAGGAGGAACACTGCTAGAGCCCTACAAAATGACCTCCAGCAGAATAGTATTGTGCATGTTGCTGACCAAACTGTCAGAAACCGACTCCACGAGGGTAGCTTGAGGGCCTGACGTCCTCCAATGGGACCCGTGGTCACAGTCCAGCACCACGCAGCTTGATTGGCATTCACCAGAGAAAACACGGATGGTGGTGGGTCCATGTGATTGTCTGGAGAGGCATATCCTTGAAGGGTGGCGCAGACCTCCATGTGCTAGCCAACAGTTCCCTGACTACTGTTAGGTACCGGGATGAAAACCTCAGACCCATCGGCAGAACTTACACTGGTGCAGTGGGCCCGGGGTTCCTCCTGGTAGAAGACCATGGCCTGCCTCATGTGGCCAGAGTGTGTAGGCAGTCCCTGGATGAAGAAGGCATTGATTTGAATTGGGAACCTCTGGGACATTGTGTATTGGTGCATCCTCCTCCAAAGACTGTCCAAGAGCTCACTGATGCCCTGATCCAGGTCTGAGAGGAGTTCCCCCAGGACACCATCCACCGTCTCATCAGAAGCATGCCCAGATGTTGTCAGGGGTACATACAGGCACGTGGGGTTCATACACACTACACACACTATACACACACTAAGTCACATTATGAGTTACCATGATGAAATTCACGGAAGTTGAAACAGCCTGTGACTTCATTTGTTTTCTTAGATTTTCCCTGTGAGTTTGAATCAGCACGAAATTAGTGGTTGGTGATTTTGGTTTCCATTGACCATTGTTATATAATTTTGTTCTCAACGAATTATATAACAATGTAACATATACAAATTTTGATCTTTAACATGTTTCTTATCATCGTGTGCTCAAGGCAGCATTAATAATCTCATGTCCACCCACTGGCAACTTAATAAAGCACTTTGACTTTAATCATAATGATACAATTAAATCATGGGTATTTTCAATTTATAGCATAATGTAAACAATCACAAATCAGTATATTGTTACAATTGGTTTTGAAATAAGTATAGTACAACTTTATTTCAGATGCATAACATCCAGTAATTTTATGAGACCAATCCACCTGATATTCTGTTATAAAATGGTAGGGCGACAAAAGCTTTTGCCTTTTATATCACGTTCTAGGTCAGATGTCAGGCCCACAGGCTCTCTGTCTCAAAGTTTTGTTTCATATTTCTGTTAAAGTTTTGAATGTTGAGTTGATTGTGGGCATTGTCCAGCCTTTGTTTTTGCACACTGTGATGAACTCCATAACAGAAGTAGATCAGTAACCCTTTGTAAAGAAATAAAGTATTACTACAATATTCTTAAATTACACAGTTTTCTTGCAACTCAATATTTTTGATAATAAAGTGGTAGCAATAATAACTTCCTTACCCACTGCCATCCAAACAGCATAGCGAATCCATGTGTCTCCTCCCAACTGAACCATTAGATAGACATTAACAAATGTGCTTACTATAGGAAGTGCTGGTATAAAAGGCACCTGCAGAGAGACCAAATTTAAATTTAAATTGCTGAATAAAACAAATCTAAAGTAACACATCGACACTTTGTTCAATCTGAAAACCTACCATGAAAGCAGCTTTTGTTGTATTCTGAGGATGCCTCCAAATGATGATAACAACAAGGATCAGCAACAGAAGAATGACAGAGACTATTAAAATAGTCCACCACTCCTGGTTCATCAAAGAATTCACAGCCTTGGTCAAGACAATGCTCAGAATAACTGCTAAAAGGACTGGGAGAAAGAAGCAAACATGTCAGACCTCCAAAGCTCTATGCCACTAAATAAATACGGTACACAGTTTAATGTCTCAATGGACTTAAATAAAAACTAAAAAAGTGATCATGGAATTCTCTAATGGAAATTCAGTGCCTTGCAAAAGTATTCGGCCCCCTTGAACTTTTTGACCTTTTGCCACATTTCAGGCTTCAAACATAAAGATATGAAACTGTAAATTCTTGTGAAGAATCAACAACAAGTGGGACACAATCATAAATTGGAACGAAATTTATTAGATATTTCAAACTTTTTTAACGAATAAAAAACGGAAAAATTGGGCGTGCAAAATTATTAAGTTAATACTTTGTAGCGCCACCTTTTGCTGCGATTACAGCTGTAAGTTGCTTAAGGTATGTCTCTATCAGTTTTGCACATCGAGAGACTGACATTTTTGCCCATTCCTCCTTGCAAAACAGCTCGAGCTCAGTGAGGTTGGATGGAGAGTGTTTGTGAACAGCAGTTTTCAATTCTTTCCACAGATTCTCGATTGGATTAAGGTCTGGACTTTGATTTCTCAGGTCTTTTGCAGACTCCATCAGGTTTTCTTCCAGAATGGTCCTGTATTTGGCTCCATCCATCTTCCCATCAATTTTAGCCATCTTCCCTGTCCCTGCTGAAGAAAAGCAGGCCCAAACCATGATGCTGCCACCATGTTTGACAGTGGGGATGGTGTGTTCAGGGTGATGAGCTGTGTTGCTTTTACGCCAAACATAACGTTTTGTATTGTTGCCAAAAAGTTCGATTTTGGTTTCATCTGACCTGAGCACCTTCTTCCACATGTTTGGTGTGTCTCCCAGGTGCCTTGTGGCAAACTTTAAACAACACTTTTTATGGATATCTTTCAGAAATGGCTTTCTTCTTGCCACTCTTCCATAAAGGCCAGATTTGTGCAGTATATGACTGATTGTAGACTCGCCCACCTCCAGAGTGATCATGGGCCTCTTGACTGCATCTCTGATCAGTCTTCTCCATGTATGAGCTGAAAGTTTAGAGGGACGGCCGGGTCTTGGTAGATTTGCAGTGGTCTGATACTCCTTCCATTTCGATATTATTGCTTGCACAGTGCTCCTTGGGATGTTTAAAGCTTGGGAAATCTTTCTGTACCCAAATCTGACTTTAAACTTCTCCACACCAGTATCTCGGACCTGCCTGGTGTGTTCCTTGTTCTTCATGATGCTCTCTGTGTTTTCAACAGACCTCTGAGACTATCACAGAGCAGGTGCATTTATACGGAGACCTGATTACACACAGGTGGATTCTATTTATCATCATTAGTCATTTAGGTCAACATTGGATCATTCAGAGATCCTCACTGAACTTCTGGAGAGAGTTTGCTGCACTGAAAGTAAAGGGGCTGAGTAATTTTGCTCGCCCAATTTGTCAGTTTTTTATTTGTTAAAAAAGTTTTAAATAACCAATAAATTTGTTCCATTTCATGATTGTGTCCCACTTGTTGTTGCTTCCTCACAAAAAATTACAGTTTTATATCTTTATGTTTGAAGCCTGAAATGTGGCAAAAGGTCGAAATGGTCAAGGGGGCCGAATACTTTCGCAAGGCACTATATCTATCAGCCTCATGATTAGGACACTTGGGTATGTCAGCAGGTGTAGTGATTAGTGGGTGTTCTGAGTAGCCCTGTAAAAGCCTGTGTATTTGTTTGCTCCTTGTCGAATATTGTTAATTGTTTCACGTTACCCTTGGTTTATGGTCTACCCTGCCCATACTTTAATTTTGTTTGACTGCTGCATGATATTAAAGAGACCCTTTTCCTTTGCGCCTGTCTCCAGCCTCTTTGCCGTGACAACATGAACATTCAAGGCTTAATTTACTTCCATTGCTGCAGAACATCTGTCAGTTGTCAACCCCATTACCTGAAAAAGGCCTTTATTCATAAATCTGAAATGTACATTATGTTTCAGTTTTTGGTAACCTAGACTGTTTAATGCTTAACTTTTGCAGTTTTAGGTTATTCACTGGACTTGAACTGCTTAAATGGTTATGAGAACTTTGACCAGGTGTGTATAAATATATATTAAAAACACTCACTGAAAAAGACTGTGAATATGGAAACATTTTTTGAGGTTTGAGCAGTGGCCTGAGTAGGAGGGTTTAGTGCCTCAAGCATGGAAAATGATTCAGATAACTCATCATCAATGGACCCCTCACTGAGTGTTGGTTGGTACCTACATAAAAACACAGGCACACAATAATACAATTCATACATGCTTTAGTGATTAATTAGATTTTGTAAAGTTGTCATTTTCAGATTAATCATGCATACCTTAATATTAAAATACATATTGCTACAAGAGTGTAAGCAAATAGTGTTCCAATCGACATCATGTCCACAAGAGCCTTCAAGTCAAATAATAGAGCCATGATTGCTACAAAGACAGAAAATTTGATTTTTATTTTTAACATGCTTTGACTGAGAATACATTCATTAGTTAACAACAAACTTGGAGTAAATAGTGTTACTCACCTGCTTAGGTCAGAATAAGTAATGTTTGCCGTGTTTTCTCTGAGATTTTAGCGAACAATTATTAGTTTACCGGTCAGACATTTCTAACCGCTGTGATCCCTATATGTGACGACATTTTACACTATGAATACCAATCCAAGCAAGCTACAGCACCTGAGTTTGACTCAATACGCTTTTTGTGTCCATGCAGAGTGTGATGGCCCAGGCTAAATGTTATTATACTGCTCAATAGTCTTACCTGCCACAGCTGCTGAAGACAGAGTGGCCACCACAGGACTTTGTCCAGAACTCATGTTACTGAGCGGTTTGAAGAGCAGCCCATCCCTGGCCATTGCAAAGAGGACCCGGGGCATAGGAAACATTGATCCTAGTAGACTGCCAAATCAAAACACCACGAGAAATTCAATGCTTAAACTTGACAAAATACACCACAGACCACATTATATGTCATTCTGTATCGTATTGTACAGTACCTTGTTGAAAGGGCACAGAGGGAGCCTACAGCCACAGCATACTTTGCAGGGCCCCAACCGATGTATGTGAAGGCTACAGGTAACGGGCTGTTGACACTAAGCATGTAGTAAGGCATCATAAGAGTCAAAGCTGCTGAAACTCCAAAGTAAGCCAAGAAGCAGATGAGAAGGGAAGATACGATGCCCAGAGGGATGGACTTCTGAGGGTCTTGGACCTCCTCCCCTGAGAGATTACACAAAGATTTTGTTTAAAAGACTTTGAAACATTGTTTCTACCATTGATCACTCTAAAAATGGGCAACAGACAGTACCATTATTCGTGATGTTTTTGTCGAGTTACCTGTTGTAGCGATGCAGTCAAATCCAACAAAGGCGTAAAAACAGGTTGCAGCTCCTGCTAATGTGCCCTCAATGCCAAAGGGGAAGAAACCACCCACACCATCATTTGTGGATTGATTTAGTGCAGATGTGGAGTTTCTGGAGGGGGGTGGTGGTGTTGGTGTTTAAAATGTACACTTATCAGCCATAACATTATCACCACCTGCCTAATACTGTGGGTCCCCCGTTTGCTACCAAAACAGCAGCTCCATAACGCAACCAACTGTGATGCACTGTGTGTTCTGACACCTTTCTATTTCGGACACTCAAAATAAAGTGTAACCCATAAGGATGCTGAGATTGCTGTGAGGTTGAATAATGGATAAACATTCTTACCCTTTTGTCGTTCCATTCAGGATTGTGTCCTCACTAATGCACCAGTTTTCAGTGTCACCTTTGATAAAGCCAGCGATGATAACAAAAACCAACACCACCATATTGATGGCTGTAAAAACTTTATTCACAATAGCAGACTCTTTGACTCCAAATGCAAGCACCCCTGTAGAGGAAACCAGTGATAAATATTTAGAGCCAAAAGTAGGCTCCATATTATTTTCAGTCACCACTGAACAATTCATTTTGCCCCCAAAAAACCTTTCTGACAATTGAACGTACCTGCCAATAGCATTATGAGAGCAGCGGCAAATAGGTCAGGGTAGGAAGCGAGGCCTGGAAAATCCATTGCTGCGTGTTTACCCAAAGAGTTGGCAATGGGATTTCCAAGAAGGTCATCAAAAGTTCCGCTCCATGCCCTAGCTACACTTGATGTTCCTGGACAGAGAACCAAAACATCAGAAAACCCAAAGTTAAGTTTGTAATGTATACGACAGAAGGGAGACTGTCTGTGGTTTATAATATCAGATGTTGGTTTTGTCTGTTATGTGTTAAGAACTGTGTGAGATTTTTATTTATTTTATGTAGAAACAACTGAAGGTGGTTATAAAGAATGACAAAAGTATGTCAGTATTGTCATTTATTATGACTCAAATTCTAAAATTTAAGTCTCAATCTAAGCTTGTTACTCTCAAGAAAATCTCAAGAATGGATTCTCTTTTAATCTCCTCACTGCTCCTAAGAGGTATTTAGGAGAAATTATTGAGATTCAAGTATTCATTAAATATTTTTTAGAGCTTTAGAAGAGACAACTTATTTTTTTTCCGGGATGTCATTTTTTTAAAATACGTTTTGGGGAGTTCAATTTTTTTTATTGTTATTGACACAACACTAGGAAGCAAAGGCTAGGTAGACAGGTGTGTAGGGAGAAACAGATAGGAAGGGAATAGGCAGTCAGCTGAGCCGGGGCTTGAACCCCCGTCGCCAAGGACGTGCGGAGTTGGGAGTGCCACATCAACTCCAGCATAATGTGTCATACTGTATACACACCATATAGCCTTGGGGATTCCAATCAATCAGCTTATATTACAATACATCACATTTCACCTGCCTATGACATATGACAGCAATAGGTTCCATCCAGTGATAAAGGCCCAGATCTCGCCCACTGTTACATAGCTGTAGAGATAGGCAGAGCCAGTCTTGGGCACACGAGCTCCAAATTCAGCATAGCATAGCCCTGCAAAAATGGAGGCTACTGCTGCCACAAGAAAAGAGATTATGATGCTGGGCCCCGCCACAGCCCTGGCCACCTCTCCTGACAGCACATACACGCCAGCCCCCAGTGTGCTGCCCACTCCCAGAGCCACTAGGTCAAGTGTCGTCAGACATCTTTTGAAGTTTGAAACCTCCCCTTCTGGCTCCAGTGGCTTCCTACGAGAAAGGCTCTGTATAAACAGCAACAGCTTGGCACCAGACATTCTGTAAAATAATAACTTTCTATCAATATAAATTTCTACACTTTTAAAACACCTATTAGTGACTGTAAGGCTATATTAAATTAAATTAGCAAATAAATAAGTAAAACCCACTCAATATGCCAATTGAAAATAGGTCTTGAATTTTAATGATTGATAAAATATACAGTACAGGTTATTAGACACTTTGGACAAATATAATGTTTGGAAAACTTTACAAGCATTTAATTTAGTATAATTTCAAGCAAGATATACATAGACACATATAGCAGCTGTCTGATTTGTCAGACAAAGACACAGCTTAATGTCAAATTCAAAGCTGTGACCTGTCCTAAAGAATATTAATCATGACCAAACAAGCCAATGTTTTATTTAAGACTTATTAGTGTGAGAGTGAAGAAGTGAATTATGTACCTGTTTTATATGTACTGAATATAGATTTTAGATATTTATATAATAGTGCAGCAGATGAGACCAGCCTAAGAAGACTAAAGTGCATATCACTATTAGCAATTAGTTAAGTTAATCTTACCTTCTTGGCTGATAAGTTGTAGACCCTCTGGGTTTTTCTGGATTTTGTCCTTGGGTATCCTTGGGCAAAAACCCATCATGAGGATTTTTTTTCTCTGTTAACAGTCACATTTTTTACAGATAATGTTACATTTCAGATGTATGTGTCATTTCTGGAAAAAAGGAGGATTCATGTGATATGATTCTAGGCTCAAGAGGAACTTGGTCTTGGAGTATAAAAAAATAATATCTATGGCTCAAGAGAATGTCCAATAAATTGGATATTTGAACCATTTGCTATTACCTGGATTTCTGCATACATTTTTCATACAATTTGATCTGATTTTGTTCTACGTCACAATAGACAGTCTGTTTAAACTAATGCTGTTTAAACTCATTGTATTTTTCTTGTCTACATTTAATACATCATTTAATAATTCACATTGCAAGGTGGATTAAATACTGAGAACCCCTAGGCTAATGACCTATCCAAAAGCAAATGAAAGTCCGGAGTCAGCTGACCTGGAGTCCACTCAATGAGACTAGATTGCAGGTGGTGGCTAGAGCTGCCCTGCCCTATAAAACACACATTTTGTAGCCTCACGTGAAAAATGCCATAAGCAAAAGAGATCTCAGAAGACCTAAGATTAAGTAGGATTGACTTCTATAACACTGGAATGAGTTACAAAAGTAAATTCCTTGAGGTTCAACAGTCCAGACAAATTGTCTATAAATAGAGAAAGTTCAGCACTGTTGGAGTGGCCATCCTGCAAACAAGTATCAGCTAAAGACCTACAGAAACCTCTGGAACATTATAACCTCTCTGTTGACGAGCCTACATAAACATTAGTATGTAAAGGGTACAAAAAACACAAAGCAAGAATGGAGATTTGTCACGATTGGGGCTCAGAACAGAGGGTGAATCCAAATGCAGACAACGGAGTGGTGAGTTACAACAATGATGAAGTTTATTGTAGTAATATATAATAAGAACAGAGATGACTGGGAAAAGGCAGGCAGGCAGGTTTCAAGGGAGCAAGGGCTTCAGATTATCGACCCAGGCAGGCACAGAGGCAAGTAACGAAGTATGGTCAGATGACTGGAGAAGACAGGCAGGTGTCCAAGGGAGTAAGGGCTTCAGATTATCATCACAGGCAGGTACTGGATATGAAGGCACAGAGAACCAGAGTTAACAATAATTCTTAACCATAAGGGTGCAGCACTCAGACTGGCTATATAAAAGGCAAAAAGTAATAACTGCACAGTGCTCAGACTGGCGGGTATAGAGGTAGCTCAGAACTTGACGCACTTGATAGTACAACATCTGACTCGTGCTCGGGAACGGGTGCCTTCATTTAAGTAGGGAAAATGGGAAGCCGGGAATTGGAACAGACAAACAAACGTAGAATAGACCAGACACACACACAAGGGAACCAGAAGGGAGGGAAGGCACACAAAAGGAGAGGGGAAGACAGCTCAGGGTGGCGGAACCATGACAAGTTCATGGGAGGACAATGTTGTGTAGATTACTTTTTAAGTGTAATCTATTACAGACTAGTTACCCACCACAATTGTTTATTTGTAATCTGATTACTGTAATCAGATTACTTGTAATCTGTTTTCCCCAACCCTGTGAGAGGACCCCGCAGAGGAAGCCCCTGCTGTCCATAAAACATTGTCGCACATCTGAATTTTGCAAAAGAGCACCTGGATGTTCCAAAGTATTCTACAAGTAGCTTAAAATGAATAAAATACGCCTTCTGGAGTGACCCAGTTAAGAGTCCCTACCTCAACATGATCTAGATGCGATTCACACGAGACATCCCAAGAATGTTGCTGAACTGCAGGGCTGTGTATAGACATTTTGGGGGGAAGGGGCCCAGCACAAAAAGTGCAATTTTTATATGGGACTCAGTCAAATACATATTAATGTTATTAAACAAAAATATCATTTTTTGTCTATATGTTTGTTTGGTATAAATGTAGGTTTCAAATAAAAAGAGTAACATAGCCTACATCATGCACCATTAACATGGCAGATTATCATACTATGTAAGTGTCACAATGTCCATAGTCTTTGTGCGTGTTCTGTGTCATTTCATGGTGGTTTCTCCCCTATGTGTTTTGTTTTTGTTTTCTCGCTCTTTGTGTCACATGATCCCATCACATGTTTTTGTAAGCCTATCAGTTCTGTTGTTTAGTCCACACCTGCACCTCCTTCCCTCGTTAGTATGGTATTTAGTTCTGTCTGTTTGGTTGTTCAGTGTGGTTCATTGTTCTTGTCCAGTTCAGTCCTGTTTCAATAAAGTGTTATGTTTCCTGAAGACGCACCTGCCTCCGCTATCTTTGAACCATGACAGTAAGTTAATAAACCGTTGTTTCAAATAAATACATAAACTGGATAAATGTGGTTTCATAATTTTTTTGTATTAAAGTATTTAGTACTCTTTCTTCCTAATTATCCATACCTCTTTCTATCCACAATCATTCCACTATTTCTTGATGGCTAGTATTTTTACTCTGTCCTGCAGTGCCGGAATCGCATACCCTTATTTCAAATTTTAGGCAAAATAGTGTTCCATCTCCTTTTTAGGGAAAAAAAAGCTGTCTGGGATGCATACATATAAATAAAACTCAGATTCATTCCCAGTGTCAGGACTCAGGCCGGGGCAGGTGTATATCAGGACCTAATTGACTGATTACTTGTTTGTTATGTGTGCAGTTCTCCCGTAAAATTACATTATTTCACACCAATCACCTTTTTGGTTTTCTGTTTATGATTATCAGCTGTCAGCAATCCATTAATCACTGTGTATTTAGTTCCTGTTTATTATATTATCTTTTGCTATTTATGTGCATCATTTTTGCTATTTAATGTGCATCATTCATTTTCGCATATTTGTGGACCATCCAGGGACAGACTGGCCATCGGGACGTTCGGGAGTTTTCCCGAACAGCCAGTCAATTCCGGGCCGAACGGGCCGTCATATTTTAATTTGACAGTCCTGCCTGCATTACCCAAAGTGAAATCGAGAGAAGAGAGCTCCTTGGTGATCCCGATATTTAGATGAGCTACGGAGAAATCGAGAGGGTGAGTGACGGACACGGGGAGCGACAGATACAGCGTGCTTGTGCCAACGGACAGTACGTGTCACCCCCCCCCCCCCCCCCCCCCCCCCCC
>JACXGM010014087.1:0-22413 GCA_016801145.1 Umbra pygmaea | reverse complement strand
CTCTCTCCCTCTCTTTAATACAAATCACACGCAGTAGCTCCTCCCACACCTGGCACAGGCCACAACATTCAGCCTTGGTCACATTAATTTATTTAAAGGAAAATGCTGCAGCTGTGGTTGTTCAAAAATAGCCCAAAAAACCGCAACCCGCGACCTATATATTTTCTACCGCCAAATTGATTTAAAAATCGCCAAATTTGGCTAGAAAACCGCGGACATGGCAACACTGGCGACCCCAGTCATCTCACAGATCTGTCCAAGGAGTTGGGGAGCTGCTGACAAAGCAGGATTAGAGGGGATTGGGAAGGGAGAAAAATCTGGATAAATCACAAATGTGGGATCTACACAATATGACAAAATCTGTCATAATGTTATGGCTGATAGGTGTATATTTTCATATTAAGCAGGTTTTTTCAAAGAATCATTAAAAATACAACAAAAAATATAGCTAGCCATTTACTTATTTATAATGTTTTATGTATCCAAGTTCAGGTGTGCACCTGTGACAATTTCCATGATTCTCATTTATTAATAATTGGGTGTTTTGGATCAGCAATTTCATTTTGATCTATCAAATAAATAAAGGACACTGTAATATTTCAGTAGTGAAATTCGATTCATTTGATTAACAGGTGCAATATGCATCAAAACAAAATTAGACAGGTGCAACCATCAAACCTAACTTCACTGGAGATGTTTTGCAAGGAGGAATGGGCCAAAATACCTTAATCCAGATTCCAGACACTCATTACAGGCTATAGGAAGTGTCTAGAGGCTGTTATTTCTGGTAAAGGAGGCTCAACTAAATTATTGATGTGATATTTCTGTTGGGGTGCCCAAATTTATGCACATGTCTAATTTTGTTTTGATGCATTTTGCATATTTTCTGTTCATCCAATAAACCTAATTTCACTACTGGAATATTACTGTGTCCTTCAGTTATTTTAAGATCAAAATAAAATTGCTGATCCAAAACACCCAGTTATTTATAATTGAGAATCATGGAAAGTGTCAGGGGTACCTAAACCTTTGCGTTCGACTGTATACTAATTGTTGACCAATCTCTAAGAATACAGTGAAACAATGGATTATGGTTCCGATGATGATATGTACATGGAATAATTGGGCATTTTTTCACAATTTTGCTAAATAAGGCTTCATTGCCTGTGTGCATCTTGTGACCACTTTATGTACTGAACCATTGGTGTGATGAACAATTGAAATCCTTACCTGATTCAGTTCGACAATGGACTAATGGTTGGATGAATCAGGTGTGCAAGTTCAGAATTAAAACAAAAAGGTGACGAGAATTAGGAAAGTGTAAAAAAACGAACATGAAATGGATGTATAATTTGAACGGTGTTAGACCAACATTTTAATAAACGGTGCTTCATGAGAGGGCGAAATGTAAAAAGTGGGTGCTGACCTGCTGTAGACACGAACTGTTGCCAGGTCAATGTTATTCATGTGTTGTGAAATTTCATATGAAACTCTTTGTCTTTCTCACAATGCTTTCTCTTCTTGCTCGCCCTCCCGCCCTTTCTCTCTCTCAGCGATATGCAAGCAAGGCTGTAACCTGCTACATGGAGGCTGCTCTGTCCCAGGGGAATGCAAGTAAGATCCTTTTAACATCCATCCCATGACAACGCTTTTTGATCGAAGGTGGTATCACTTGTCTGAATGACTTGATGAGGGTGCTGCCTACTGTGTGACTTGGGTATATGATGGCAATGTTTGTTTTATAGATTTTTTGCATGTGTTGGACAGATTGGTCCCTTATTTCATGCCCTAATCAAAACCAGCTAGACGCAGCAGGTTATTATCTGGAGAATCTACAGTCTTAAAGAGAACATCTCTGATAGCCATAGCAGGTTATTATCTTCTACAGTCTTAAGGAGAACGTCTCAGCCATAGCTAGTCTTTAACCTTAAATGGATACTTCACCGATTAGCATTAAGCTTTGTATCAGTAGAAACCCGGTAGTATTTTCGAATGACCGTGATTCCCTCATGTCCCCCTGAGACGAGAAATACCTCTATTGTGTGTCTGGAAAAAAGCCTCTGATGCAAAAATCGTCTGAATATACAGGTATAGGCTAACATTGCATCGCACTCCCAGCAAACATAGTTAAGCACAGGCAATGTTACGATAAGCAAACTCTGTTTGTGCGTCAATTTTGATGAGAGCAATGCAACAGTGCAATAGGTTTATTACTGCTAATAATACGTTTACAACATAAAAGATCAAGATCTGCGTGCTTTGTGAAATGACAGTAATATAGGAGGAATGATTTATAAGAAACGATGCCCAACGATTGATTGCGTTGTTATGACAGTACACGCTTGTTGTTGTGCGGTGTGTGTGCCTATAATGATGTGTGTTTGTAAGAGTGACGCACAGAGAAAAAGAGTGGTGTGTCAACCAGGACCAGGCCATTATCCCTCCTCCACCAAGCATTAAATTAGGCACTATGCGTTCTGGTAGGTAGCATTCCCCTGGCATCTGCAACACCCAGATTCATCCATCAGACTGCCAGATAGTGAAGTGTGATTCATCACTCCAGAGAACACGTTATCACTGCTCCAGAGTCCAGTGACCGTATTCTTTACACTGACTGGTGGTAAGAGTGGCATCCTATGACAGTGCCACGTTTAAAGTCACTGAGCTATTCAGAATGACCCATTGTACTGTCAATGTTGGTCTATGGAGATTTCATGGCCATGTGCAGAATTTTATGCAAATATGAGCAAAAGTAAAACATTTGGCAAAAGAGTAGTAATAGTGTATTCTCTGTGTGTTTATCAAACATATTTTATACATAAACATTTAATTTGTAATGATATCGTAATACTGTGATGTTTTTTGCGATAGTTATCATACCATGAAAAGTTACACACCTACTCAACTGTAAGTTGACACACACAAGTTAAAATGGCTTTTAAGGTTAAGTTTCTACATCTGTGACTTGTTTGATTGAAGTAGTGTCTGTGTATCAATAGTCTCTCTTGAGACACCCCTGCACATTCCATCTATAGCTGTTAGATTCAGCTGAGCTGTGGGGTTCAGAAGAACTATCAATGGACCTGTGAGAAAAGGAAGTTGAACTTCATAAACCAGGAAGAGGATATAAAAAGATATTCCAAGATTTGAAAATGCCAATAGTAGTTTTCAAATCCTAAAAGAAAAATAAGGGGTTCTGTTGATACTAACCCACGGTCAGGTAGAACAACAAAGAGTTCATCCATGACGCAAAGAACAACCTACAAGCATCTTTAGCTGAAATACAGGCTTCTCGGCAAAAAAGTGGTATGGCTGCTTTAAGATGCACAATAAGAAGGTACTTGAACAAAATCTGCTACATGGTCAAATTGACAGAAATTCCTTGTGACTGTGCCAACGCCACAAGACAACCCACTTACTACAGTGAATGCCAAACAGCACCTAGACAAGTCTCAAAACAACTGGAACAAAGTATATTATTTTGGACTGACCAGAATTTTACTTTATGCTTAACCATAAACGCTATCTTTGGAGAGGAGTCAACAAGGCCTATGACTAAAAGTACACCATCTCTACTGTGAAGCATGGAGGTGGATCTCTGATTTTGTGGGGGTGTGAGCGCTTCAGCGGCACAGGAAATTTAGTCAGAATTGATAGCAAGATGAATGCAGCATGTTATCAGAAAATATGAGAGGACAATTTGGATTTCCAACACGACAATGGTTCAAAACACAAGGCCAAGTCGACCCTTCAATGGCTACAGCAGAGAAAGGTGAAGGTTCTGAATTTTCCATCAGTCTCTTGACCTTTAATATCTTTGAGCCACTTTCGGGAAGATCTGAAACATGCAGTTAATGCAAGACAACCCAAGAATTTACTGAACCTGCAGGCTTTTTGCCAAGACAAATGGGCAGCTTAACCAGCTGAGAAAATAAAGGGCCTCCTCCTCAAGTATCACAAAATGCAAGTTGTCATTGATCCTAAAAGGGACAATACACAGTATAAGGATCTACACGTATTCAAACCTTTGAATTAGGACCATCTCATTTGATTCTTTATTGCTATATTTTTGTTATTGTACTATTCTGTGATGCCTTATAGTTTTATTTGAATCTGATTACATGTTTTCTTTAAAGTATGGTAGCATCTTACAAACCTCTGTCAAACATATGAGAAGGACTCTATATGACTTTATTCAGCATTTCATTGTAGTAGTTAGATGGCAACCAATGAGTAGACAACCATGAAGTTTGAAGATGGCTACAGTTTGGGGCTTATCTCCTAATTGATCACAGACATCTTATTTTTAGAAAGCAAGGTGAAGCAATTAAAACCAAACTCTGTGTTCAAGCCAATCACCTAAGTGTTTATGGTGTACGGGAATTTGGAATTCATTATTGGAACACCCTGGTTTCACGCCATTTACCAGAAAGGCAGTGACAGTCTGAAATGGCGTTTGGGGCATTCTGTATTCGGTGTTCCACATTGCATTACTTTCAAATCGGGCACTCTGAGCAGTGTCCACCTTCGGAGAAGTGTCCGTGGCACAAAAAGAATAAAGAGCAAATGCACACGTAGTTGTATTTTTAGCAGCAAGTCTCTTCCAGAATAGCAAACATCCCTTCTCAATCTGGACTCAGGTGGAATGACGAGTCCCCAATGTGTATAAATGACTTGCTGGAAAAAGTTCCTAAGGAATGCTCATCCTTTCCAGGCCACCACCCTCTTAACTCGCCTCATAAGCTGGGGGCTTTTTTTACTGCCAAGGAAACAGTATTTGGTTCCCTATGATGGGAGGATATGACCCTACAGGAAATGACATGACATCCTTTCATCACCTAGAAAGCCCACTTCCTCTGCCTTCCCAAATCTGTGAACAAACCCCTCCATCCTACAGGATGGACTGACTCGCTTCCCTTCTGTCATCAGGAATGGACCGTTAGTGCGAGGCAGACGTGTGGGTTGGGGTGTGTTGCTAACAAACCACCCAAAATGTGCCGGGGTGAGTGAGTGGCAACCTCACGTCCTCACTCTAAAACAGCCAATCCAATGGAAAGGCCAAATTCTAATTCACGTTTTTTGTCAAGGTGCTTCCCGACGGGCATACAAGTTAAGAGTGACTAGAGAATGTGAGCACTTCAGCTGTGCAAAACTCTTTTGCATTACATGTCTACATTTTACATAAAGTCATAGACTTGCTTAGTTAGACTTGCCCCAACATATTGTCATGCAGTTACCAAAGTTCGCGATGGGTCTTGGTATTGCGTTGCTCCTCGCCTACGTGTGGTATTATGCAACCTCTGTCAAACATTTGGGCCCGCTTAAAATCCAAGTGTGACAGAGGCTCATGTTCAACGGAATGTTCCCCCCAGAGCATACGCATCTATGCGATACTAGTAAATGCGTATCCTGGCAACCTCACGGGCCAAGTGTACAGTTGAGTGTAAATATACATGCAATCGCCCTCGGGAGGACTAGTAGGCACTTCAAGAGTTTGGAAAGAGATCTGCTAGTGGTGGTGGGGAAAAGGGGAGGGTCTATTTTGGAAACAGTCAACAGAGTCATTAGAAATAGGTTGGACTGGAGCCAGTTGTGTAGGCTAGACACATGCACAGCCATACTGAGGCTCAGCATACTGTATTTTGGTAGAACTATTTGGGTTCTAGTATTTTACATCACTTTATAAATTAAAGCTATGACAGTATTTAGTGTTGTTACAAACTAATTAAAATGGGCCTAGGTAATAGTTATCATATTATGGAGGATGCATAGTTTGTTACTACCATACATAATTCAGTCTGTTACAAGTTGATGCCAATGTTATTGAGAAATTAATGTAATTCAAATAACTAAATTCAATCCAGGTAGGCTGACTAAATACTTAACCTAATTTGCTTATTTATTGTTGTGAGTGGGGAATAATGATTTGTCAACTTTGCATTAAGAGCCTGAGGGCCCAGATTTTGACATTTCTGTTGTATTTTATTGTGATTCCACTTAGTATCTAAACCTCCTATAAACACCCTGGGCCAGTGGTTCTCAACTTTACTCGACCACAAGGGGTTCTTATACCCAGGGTTGGGAAACACTTACCAGGCAGAAGTGGTTTGCTCAACTATTTTCTTTTCACCTGCAACTAAACAACTCTGGACAAAGTTGCATTTGGAAGCCCCACATCCCAAGCAAAAAGTACTGGTGTTATATACAGTTTGATTTTGCGTTGACTGATTGGCGATATTTTCTATTTCCATATAATAAAACTGATTTCCCGACACAGATGAAAGGCTGTTTTTACGAAATGTGCTTTTTTTATTTTTCAGGACTTTGCTTACGGATTGACAGAATATTGTACCCAATATAAAATCTGAACGAGTAGACAAAGTAACATTTCCTCTGAAATCGACTTTGAAGGGCAACGAAATAATTGTTATTTTACAAAGTTGTATCAAAGATCCGAATGTCTGTTTTTAAGTGACTTTCTCCAAACAGGGATAATGACCTATAATCATATAATATTCTGTTAAGGTATTTTATTGTTTTAATGTAATCTGTAAACAATTATAGCTCAATTATAGCGGTACACAATTATAGCAAACCGATGGGTGGTTTTAAAAATTGAGAAACTCAGTGGCCAAAGATAAGCTGAAAGAGGAATTTCCATTCTCACCAATGTGAAAGTATACACGTTACCTAACTAAGTGTATGTTAGTTAGCTAAAGCATACATTTTGCAGGAATATAGCTAGCTACGTCTCTATTGAAAGATTTTCTTGAATGAGACTTACCAGTTTGTTGGTATTGTTGTTCTAGCAATTTAATTTATATTTTCCTTAAATGGTAGAGCCATACAACTGTTTTCATCACTATATTTTGCATTTTACAGTGGGCTACTATTCCTTCTTTGGCCCTTAAAAAAAATAAACTATGGCCGGCTAATCTGTTAAGTGTGGTGCAGCAATAGTGCTCTTAAAAGTTGGGGCAGTAAGTTTTGCCTTTCTGAATGACCTGTCAATACAACGACTCACGTGTTTACTGCACCCTAATTAGTTTATTGTATCGGATCATTACATAGACTCCATATGTCGATACCGATCCCGTATTCTTAACCAGTATCGGACACATTTGCGATCCCAGTTAGTCACACTGTATCACTCACAGCATACTTTCTTTATGACCTGTCATAAAACCCAACCACAACATTCATTCTATTACTGTACACAGACACCTAGTGGTCAAATGATTCAATGACATTACCATTATATTTGCAATGGGAAAATGCATCATTTAAAAACTGCAATTAAAAAGTAACTAGAGACTGATAATTACAAATGTACAAGAGCACGGCACCAGGACGCATATGCTGCCACTGGAATGGAATCGATATCATGCAAACTGTGGGAAAATTATAGCATGCCAAAACCTGAAGTAGGAAGGAGGATTGCTTCACGTAATTCAAAAAAGCCACAATTGTGCTCCTTATGGGTCAACATATTTTATTTCATGGAGAGGCAACCTATGAAGATTGTATCCTTGTAGGTCAACAAAGTGACCTTGCAAAGTTTTGCATTTTGAATAATTTGTAATGCACCCAGCACCTGGCCAGTAGGTGTCATTTTGTAAATGGTGGATATCTGTAGCATCCTTCACCTGTTGGTTGTCAACATCACGCCAGGAGGCTCACAAGCCATTCCAAAACTGCATGTACATACAATGCTGAACTTTAGGAGATGTTTATGAACCTAACAGGGAGGTAAGGTACACTATGATATGCAGCTTGTGGAGCAGAGCATTGTAAACAAAGTAATGAAAGGACATTGTGTTCCACTGACCTCCTAATACAGTGTGAGGCGATGTGTATTAAACTTAATTGTAAGTGTGTGTGTATATATATATAGATATATAGATATAGATATATATATATATATAGATATAGATATATATATATATATATATATATATATATATAAATTTATATTATATAAATATATTTATTTATATTATATTATATTATATATATTATATTATATATATTATATTATATTATATTATATTTATATATTATATATATTATATTATATATATAAATACATTTTTATTTCATATTTAACCAGGTGGGCGTATTGAGAACCGATTGTCATTTGCAACGGCAACCTGGCCGAGGTAAAGTGCAAGGTGCAAGACAACGCGACGTTACACGCGACGTTACACGCGACGTTACACGCGACGTTACACGCGACGTTACACGCGACGTTACACGCGAATGAAGCACAAAATACAGAATGCAGCATACATGGTATATGGTATGAATTATATACTGTACAGTCTGCAAATAGGATCAAAGTTAGAGTTGGATTACCTTGAAGTCATTTTCTAGTTTTTTTATGATTCTTTAATATTTCGATTCACAAAATATCAGCTGATTGAAGGGTGCATCCCTAGTATTAACACTTTGCTTATCGTCACTGTGTCGGGCAACAAACTTTGAGTTGAACAAATGTCCACATTTTCCTTATTGACTCCCATATGATTTTGAAATGTCGTAAGATATTTTGATTACAATTTACTGTGACCAGAGTCATGAAATAGTTTGAGTATTTATAGGATGGGGTCTGCTTTAAATATAGTTGCCAAAGTGTAGCTGGGTTGTTTTCACGTGACAGCAGCGTTATGTACTGTACGTGTGGTGTTGGTATGTGTGTTACTATGCGCTGGAGGAACAACATGCTGACTATGAGTCGCACTGCCTTGCATCACTAGTAGTAGTAATGCTGTGCTTGTGTTAGCATTTCTGCATACAGGATTCAATTCAAGCCTGTTCTAGACAGTGGAGCCAGTTTAGCAACATGCTAGGTATGTTGCATGGAGAGATGTAGGGAGCGTGCCAGTGAGAGGAGCAGCAGTTGAATTACCCGGTGGTGCAGGGTAGTGAAGGCCAAAATAGCCCCAGCTGCTTGGAAACTGACAAGACAGCAGGCCTGACTGACTGATGGCTTTAGATCTGAAAAACCACTGGCCTCGGAATAGCAGGGGCTACCATGTGAAATGATGATTGGCACACGCACACCGATGCTTTGCCCCGCCACACTCCAGACTGCCACAACTCTCATGGATGTATTCTTAACCTTGTGTGACCTGCAATGTCTGCCGCTGCTAAGATTGACGCAAGGCCTTGAGATGGATGGTTGGAGAGTTTTCCACTGTATTTTAAGATCTTTAGAAAATGGCTACATGGGATCAGATCTCATTGTCTTCCATTGTCAATACCACCTGTATTCTATTTTTTATTTATATTTAGAGAAGCCACCAATTCATTGTCATTGACTTTTGTAGAACTCCTCAGCATATGCCCTGATGTATTCTCCTCCCTTTGCTATAGGCAGTAAATATATTTGTAAATATATTGACCATCTTTGACAGGTCTTTGTCCACGGTGTGCATGTTGACAACTCTCTTCTGTTGGTATTACTGGTACATCAGCACCACACAAGGTGGCATCAGGAACTACGCTAGACTCGAAAGATGGAAGAACACATTCAATGGTTTACTGAAAGCCAATCCTCTCAGATAGAACCAAGTGCAGCCAAAGGCAAAAAAACTTGAAAATTTGAGCTACTACTTTGATGTGAGAAATGCTCCCATCTCAACATATTTACCAATGCACACTCTAGTAAACATGACACATGTAGTGGTGACATTTGCCTTTGTTCTCCATAGGTGCAACTATGGCTGGCAGGGCCAGTTCTGTGACGAGTGCGTCCCCTACCCTGGTTGTGTCCATGGGACATGTGTCAACCCCTGGCAATGTAGCTGTGAGCGCAACTGGGGGGGCCTGCTGTGTGACAAAGGTAAGGCATAGACATTAGTTAGGTCATTCACCAAAAACAACTCAATTATAAATGTTGTTCCCACTTTGATAAACCATTTTTTTCTAATTTATATATCTTCAATTATTTCTGTCATTGAACTGTTTTTGTCTATTATTGTTTTGTATTATGTCATGATATGTGTAAACTCCTAGAAGAATATTTAAACAATCATACTTCTAATGTTACTTTAACCTTTTTTTTCGTCATTCACTAGTGACAAGCTTATTTTAGGGCAAATGTTACACCATTATTTTTAAATTAAATTCATGTTTTCACTTAAAATTCTACGAAAATACCCCATAATGACAATGTGAAAGAAGTGTCTGAAATCTTAGCAAATTTAGTTAAAAAAAATGTACAAAAATATCACATTTACATAAGTATTCACAGCCTTTGCAATGTCATTCAAAATTGAGCTCCGGTACATTCTGTTTCCACTGATCATCCTTGATGAATATGGGGCATTGTTTTTAGAATTTTGAGGGAAATAATGAATTTAATCCATCTCAGAATAAGGGTATAACATAACAAAATGTGGAAAAAGTGGAGCGCTGTGTGAATACGTTTCGCATGCACTGTGTGCATCAAAAACCTGCTTCCCAATAGCTGCAATAATGAATACGTAAGACTACTAGTGTACTGTCTTCACCAACTGTAAAATATTTCACCACTAGGTGTCCTTAACAGTTCCTTCACAACTAGCAAATGAATAGCAATACTACGTTTATGTTAGCATGGCGTCAGCACCACCACAAATCGGACACTGGAGTGTCCACGGGAATCTGATCCTCCCTTTTGTACTCTCTGGAATGAGTAGAGTCCCAGAAGTGCCTAGTGGGGCCTGTTACCTGTTTATTTATTTACCTGGTAGGGGGAAAGGAACAGAAAAGACAATAGTCCGATATTTATAAGACAAATTCAAGTGAATAGTTTTAGCTCACAAATGCCACCTTTCTTTATTTTATCTCAGTACAGAAAAATTGTTATTAAACAATATGCATTTGTATACAGGTCCTTCTCAAAAAATTAGCATATTGTGATAAATTCATTATTTTCCATATTGTAATGATAAAAATTTAACTTTCATATATTTTAGATTCATTGCACACCAACTGAAATATTTCAGGTCATTTATTGTTTTGATACTGATCATTTTGGCATTCAGCTCATGAATTCCTAGACCTGGACCTCCCTAAAATGAGCTGTCATGCGTCTTCACTGACATTTTTAACTGTTCTCTTAGACTATGTAAAGTCCCAGCATGTTTTAATTCTGCCATAATTATTCCTGTGCCCAAGAAGTCGAATGTTAGTTGCTTGAATGACTACAGACCTGTGGCTCTAACCTCTGTTTTCATGAAAGTTTTTGAGCGATTAGTGGCCAATCATCTACCAACTATGTCACTTGACCCTTTCCAATTTGCATATAGGGAGAACAGGTCTGTTGAAAATGCTGTTTCTCTTTGCACCCATAACATCCTTCAACATCTGGAAGGTATAGCTACATATGCACGAGTACTGTTTATTGATTTTAGTTCTGCTTTTAATAATATTATCCCAAAGAGATTGTGTGACGAACTCTTTTTAACTGAAAGATCTCGAGTGGTTAGGGTTAACAATCTCTTATCAAAATCAATGTCCACCAGCATTGGCGCTCCCCAGGGGTGTGTTCTGTCTCACCTCCTGTATTCCTTTTACACCAATGACTGCCGCTCTCACCATGACTCAGTCAGGATTTTTAAATTTGCAGGTGACTCTCACTAATGACGATGAATTCGCTAACAAAGCGGAAGTGTCCTTGCTGGTTGAGTGGTGCTCAATTAATAACTTGTCCCTCAACCTCTCCAAAACCAAGGAGATGGTTGTTATTTTTAGGACCAAAAATGTTAAGACGCTCCAGCCGCTGTCCATCAACCACAAAGTTGTAGATTGAGTGGAAAGTTTCAGGTTCCTTGGGACCATCAGATCATCCAGTCTTAAATGGAACACTAATGTCAGCCATATTTTAAAAAAAGCTCATCAGCGACTCTTTTTCTTAAGACAACTTAGGAAATGTAAAGTGTCTAAGGCTGTGATGCTCCCTGTTTACAGGGCTGTGATAGAGAGCACTCTTACCTTCTCCATCACCGTATGGTGGGTAACTGCTCAGCAGATAAGTCTGCACTGAACAGGGTAGTTAGGGCAGCATCAAGAATAATTGGGCTCGACCTCCCTAAGATCTTTGACATTTACAACACTCGTCTCCTCAAAACTGGACTGAAAACACTAAAAGATTCATCACACCCTGCTAATTTCCTTTTCACCCCTTTACCATCAGGCAGAAGGCTAGGAAGTATAAGATCCAGATCCACCCGTTTTTCAAATAGCACTTACCCGCAGGCTTTGAGGGCCCTTAACTCGAAGCAGCAATCCTTATCTGCTCTGCTAACACAGCTACGTCCTCTTCCTCAGGTTCACTAAATGCACTAGCACTTTGTCTGATCCCTTTTATCTTATTTTTGATTTACACATTGGTTGCTTTTTTATATGTTCAGTCTGATTTGTTGTAATTTTTGTCCGTAACTGTCTGTATTGTCCTTTGTAGGCCAAATCACCAAAATAAGTTCCAGGCGATTTGCGTCGTTTTGGCAAAAATAAAGACTTAAGACATATGCATTAAAGGTGTGGTAGAGCATCACCAGGGAAAGACGTTCAGCATCTGGTGATGTCTGTGTTCTAGACTTGAGCCAGTCATTTACCGCAAAGGATTTGCAACAAAGTATTAAAACTGATTGAAAACATGGTAATGATCGTTTGTCCAAATACTTTTGAGAATCCCAAAATCGAGGGTACCAATACCCCAAACAGCATCTATACAAGCCTCAACTGTTGGAACAAACTGATTTGGAATAATGAGATTAAAATAGCGGGGTGAGCCTCAGCGGCACAGGGAATTTAGTCAAAATTGATGACAGGTTATATGCAGCATGTTATCAAAAAATATGGGAGGACAATTTGCATCCACCTGCCCAGAAGCTGCGCATGGGACGCACTTGGATTTTCCACCTTGACAATTATCCCAAACACAAGGCCAAGTCGACGCTTACGTGGCTACAGCAGGAAAACGCGAAGGTTCTGGAGTGACCATCTGTCTCTTGACCTCAATATCGAGCATCTTTGGCTAGGTCTTGCCAAGACATCAAGGCCCTCATCTACAACTATCACAAAAGAATGCAAGCTGTCATTGATGCTTAAGTAGGCAACACACTATTAAGGGTATGGGGACCATCACATTATTTTCTACATTGCTATGTTTTGTTTAATGTATTATGTGATGCCTTAGTTTATTTTGAATCTCCTTTAAAATGAAAGTAGGGGTCTGCTTGGCATAGTGGGCTAAGTTGCTGCATTGCAGGACACTCTACGTCATGGTAGTCAGTGGTTCGAGCCTGAATATGTGTTCTCTGACTTTGCCCGGACCCCCAGCAGTGTAAATTGGCGTAGCGCTACCCGGCATTTGCAATATATAATTCGAATTACCTACCTTGACACGTCGCTCTCTAGCGAGTTCTAGTGTGCAGATTGGGCGCCTGTAATTTCAATCGCGGAAGAATTAGTTGGTGAGTGTAATCATCCTGTAAATGATCTGACTAAAGGCTTCCATGTTGGATGAGCAGTGTGAGAACAATCCGCCAGCTCTGCAACATGTGATTGGTTGAACCATGTGAGCGCCCTTCACCACCGCGCATCTGCCAAAGGGGTTGTGGAGCTGTCGACGTGGCAAGGATAGTGGGAAAAATTGGATAAGTCCAATTGGGAGGGGAGAAAAATAAGGGAAATAATAACAATATTCAAAACAATTGTCAATGACATACAGTTGGTAAACTGCTGTTGTTGAGCAAGATGAAAATACATGTTGGCCTGTTTTCCTATAGGGATAAAGACACTTTTGCCTTTTGCAATGCTACTTGTTTGGTAGAACAGTCAAGCGAAGGGCAGTTAACTAGATGGCTTGTGTGACTAGTTAGCTACAGTAAATCAAGATTCACCTGCAGGAGGTGTATGAATGCATGCATAGCCTGCCTGCCTCAGTCCACAATGCGGTGGATGCAGCATGAACCTCCCACTCCTAAACTGCTCTGAGTATCTACTCTTGTGCCGCTAATCTAATTCTCTTCATAATATATTTTTAAATTCAAGTCCCAAACTGAGTCACAAACTGTTGAAGTCTAGTCAGTCACCAATCAAGTTCAAATCAAATCATTTAAATTATTTGAGTTCATCCTGGACTAACTTCTGCCTGTACTAACCCTAGTCTGAACAGTATTTAGATATTTGTGGATTCTGAATATGAAAATAACACCTTTCCCTGAGATTGGTTTACACTATGCAGTCAGATGTACACATTGTCTGACTGTGTCAGGTAGAGGCTGAAATTGTGTAAGGTGACTGTTCAGAAAAGAAAACGATTATGTACTGTATGCTGACTGTGTTCTGGATAGAAACTCGTTGTGTTTGTCGATTGTCCTAGAGCGATTGGAAGCGTGTGATTGTATGCGAGTGGTGATGGATTTGACCTTTTTAACCTGTTTTATTTGTGTGCTTTCACAGATCTGAACTACTGTGGCAGACACCAGCCTTGTGTGAATGGAGGAACCTGCATGAACACTGAGCCGGATGAGTATCACTGCAGCTGTCCGCATGGCTACTCTGGCAAGACCTGCGAAATCGGTTAGAATGATGCCGAATATTATGCTCGACTACTCAAGGCCCAGTTCTAGTTCTACTCCCGCTTCCCATAGGTCCTAGAGCTATGATTGATATTTTTGTTTTCTATAGATACTTTGGGTGGGCATAAAGGGAGTTTTTTTATAGAAGCAATTATCCTACTTAACTAGATTCAAACAAAACACATGGATACCATTGTTTTTTTGTTGTTGTAACGCCTCTCAGGTGCGGTATGGTCGAAGATCCATCACAAGCTTCCTCCAAGCATGTGTTGCCAAGTACTTTTTGTTCCGCTCCTTGTCAGGCTACCCAGACATTGGTGGAAAAAGCTGTCGCTTTTAGCAGCCCCCCCACGCAGAAGTTGCTGGGAGTCTTTGAGAACATCTCGCCGCTACTATTAAAAAGCAAAGAAATACAATGTTTAACTTCTCAAACTTTGTGGTTGTTTGTAGTCGTACAAAGCTATACGTAGTAGTTGTTGTTTTATAAATTCCTAATTTTTTACTAGACATGAAAACATTACTTTCCTCATTCATGGATGCCTTAGGATTCCACCTACACTCTCTTCCCGTGAGACTTTGTGCCTTTAACTTGGAACAATGTTCTCAAAACTGCACAGTAAACCATACAAATTGTATCAGCTTGTCTGAATCTATGGAAGTAGGTTAACAGCTTAAAAATAGTAACTATCCCATTTTTTGTTACCTGTGCCCTAGCACCTAGATCCCTTATGTTTTACACACACTTCACCTATGGACCCTGTACCTTTTCAACCCCTTGAGTTAAGTTGGTTCTCCCAGATTTTGCTTGCTTATTCATTGGTGTGTTTGTGTTTCTATGTCCGCGTGTGTTCTTCAGCTGAGCACGCATGTGTGTCGGACCCTTGTGCCAACGGCGGCACTTGCCACGAGGTCCCGTCTGGCTTTGAGTGCCACTGTCCATCAGGATGGGAGGGGCCTACATGCGCCAACGGTAAGGACACTTATTTCCTTGGTTTTATTTGTCCTTCCGTATCTGCTGCTTCTCACCTTACCCTCTAGTGCTTTAAGTTCCCTGTAAACTCTGGAAAACCAGTCAATCATCCACCATTCCAACAGGTCCCTGTTAATGAGCATCAGTTACATGATTAGTACCTGTCAGAATCATGCAGGATGCCTTGGTCTTCCACTTACAAATTCTGCTGGATCAGTCCCTGCAAGCTCCAATGAATCAGAGCTTTTCACTGGCCTTGCAAGCTCCAATGAATCAGAGCTCTTCACTGGCCTTGCAAGCTCCAATGAATCAGAGCTTTTTACTGGCCTTGCAAGCTCCAATGAATCAGAGCTCTTCACTCTCCCTTTAAGCTCCATTAAATCAGAGCTCTTCACTAGCCCTGCAAGCTCCATTGAATCAGAGCTCTTCACTGGCCTTGCAAGCTCCAATGTGTGTCCTTGTCAACCTTCCTTTATTTAGGGGCTCTTGTGAGATTCTCCTTAGAACCCATCTCACACAATATATACACACACACACACACACACACACACACACACACACACACACACACACACACACACACACGCTCACTGGAATTATTCTAATAACTGTTTACCTATTATTGGAATGTGAACTAGCGATAGCGGTTCTATAATTGCAGAAGTGCTGTGTGGGTGTTTGTGTGCTTTTCTTTATGCTTGTATCTGAAGTGTATGGATAGGGCTTTAATAGCAGCTAACTTACCGGGCCCTGGATTATGCTAGCCACTAATCGGGGGTGCTACCATTGCTGTCTTTCTCTGTATTGGATCCTATCTTTCCTTTTTCCTCTCCTCCACTGAAGAGCCTCACTTCAACCATGTTATTCAGTTCTCACCAGTTTCTCACTCTCATGCGCTTTCTCACTCTGACGCTATATTTTACTCTTTCTCACCCTTTCTCAGAATCACTCTCAAACTGTCCGAAAACACTAACACGATCTCTTTCACACTATTTTTCTCCATTCTACCGTCTCGTTGTCAGTCATGACTTCAGAATGTACTGCTGTAAAAACTGTTAATGCACCTGAAATAAATTAAAATGCTATTAGCAAATCACTTTGCAACTGATTTTAAGTCTGTGATCAATGTCCCAGAGATGAATTAGTACTGAGAAAGCAGGACATGGACATTACAAACCTAGTTTTCAAAGGGGTGGTATTGATTTCATTATAATGTGATACCAGGGAAGTCGATCTATCAGCCTGCTGCATTGTCTGGAGCACCATGTTAAACTGTTTATACGAAATATTTTCAACTCTCCATGGTCAAGTATTAGGGCATATTTGTACAGGATTTTTGTAAATGTCTTAGTGCTTCATTTAGACTTTACAAAATTAAATCACAAAGTTTGTTGCTAGCACGGGTCAAACCATCTTTATTCATTATAAAAAAGTGTTTTGTGAATTTTGTGTGTGTTGGTTTTGCTTAGACATGGACGAATGTGCATCCAGTCCTTGTGCACAGGGCGGGTCATGCATCGATCTGGAGGATGGATTTGAGTGTCTGTGCTCACCACAGTGGAGCGGGAAGACCTGCCAGATTGGTAAGACCCGCCGGTCTCTCACTCACACACACTGTCAACTGCTACACCCCAACCGAATCAACAGCCTGCCAGTGTTTCAGTGGTCGATTCAATAATGTAACAATTAGGTTTAAGTGCCTTGCTCAAGTGCATGAAAATAGAGTTGGCTCTAGGATGCAATTGAGCAGACAGCAAACGCTCTAACCATTGCTGTCTGCCCGCAGACGTTATTTGCATTCTTAACTTGCCTGCCAATTCATGTGTTCTGTAATTCACGTGTGCAAAGCTGTTGTTAGAAAATACTGTGCGGGATCTAACAACATCCACTTTGACTTTCAGAGCTGCACTCACTCTGACGCGGGTCACATTTTGTTTTTCGTCGACAGTAATTTATCGCAATCCTATGCACACTGCCAATAAATTGTAGATTGTTGCATTGCAACAGACATTTTGTTTTTATATTCAAAATACTTTTTTAGATGTTTATTCATCAGACGTAGGTCACATTATTCGGTCAGTCTAGTTATTTTAGTGCTCAGAAGCAGTAGAGGGATATGTTAAATAGTACGTGTAGAGTATTAAGCAGAATGTTTGGTTTGAGAACAAGGTTTCTGAACAGAACATCTGTATCCTTATTCACAGCTTTTGTTAGGCCAGCTTTGGGCACCAAACCATTAATCTCTATGTTAATATCAAAGAAACAGGTTTTGTCTTTGGTGGGTTACAGTGGTCTTGATGATGTTTTGCTGTAAACCTCTGTTTGGGAGAAGTGGTAGATGTGGAAGTCGGAAAGATCAGCTTTTCACATGCTCCTATAGTGTTAGCTGACATTATTTCAGGATTTTATAGGGGAACAAGAAGTGGAACGTGGAACATTGATCAGTTAAAATTTGAAGACATTATATATTCTCTTTCCAAAGTCAGCCCTTAAACAATCTACTAAGTATATGGTGAATAATCCCTTTAAGTACACTTTCATTGATTAGTGGAGAGTTTAATCCTCCAAGATTTACCAATGATTACACTACTGGAAATACCACACCATTTAGATAGCGCCCAATGACATCGCAGGAATGCAAGCGTGTGATACTTCATGTTTGTGTACATGGTCTTCCGTCCACCCCATTGAGTTTGCATTACTCCTGTGGTCATTATTACACGGAGCAGCTCAGGTGGCTAGTGTCTGCAACGCAATCCGATTGCCTTACGAGTACGGCGATGTACACGGGAAACCTCTAGTCTCTGAACTCAATGTTAAACATGTCAGGAGTGCAAATGAAGTACACTATTGGTGATCCTTCATGCTTTTCTGTTTTTCATCTTTGTTTATTTAATTTTATTTTTAAACGCTTAACTTGCTATGAGGAACCGGAGTGGGACAGGTCACAAAGCAGACTATGACCTATACACAAGTTTGGATAAGGGTGGGAACTGGAAACCTAGCCTGTGATCTCCACTTACACGGCTGGAACCATAAGCCCCGCTCTCCCCTTACTACAGGGCCGTCGGAGGTCGTGTTTCAAGGAGGACAGGTGTGCGGGCGGACAAGCCTTGGTCCCCCAGGGACGGCCCCCTTACTAAATATTTAATACACTAATAAGCACAAGGGTTTTGTTTTCGTTCCTTTTTTTTGACAGGCATTCAAAAAGATGTTGATCTCCGGTGTCACCAACTGTTTTTGAAGAAATAGGCCCAAACAAATGATCTGGAGCTGAAAGAGCCTTATCAAAGACAGGGAGTGGACAGTAAAATCTATAATGATATCTACGTTACACTTCTCTAAAGGTAGATAATTGGATAGGTCAAAGCAGTATGGTAATAAATTTTACTTGACGTCCGATAGGCCGGGTAGAGTTTCCACCATATTCGCCTTTCAGATTTACAGGAGAGCGTAGAGTCAATATAGGCGTCAGTGATCGAGTGATAACGCTTGTTAGACTAAAATAGATGACTCCACTGCTAAGTATTTGTTAATTTGCATTCCCTCAGTCAGCGAGTCTTCCTGTAGTCTGATGTGACAGATGTTATGGCAAATAACTATATTACAAAAGATTTATAGAACCTAAGAATATGAATTGATTAAACAGATTGATGTCACAGAGTGTAGTTTACCACAGGATTGAGACATTGACACCTGTAAGTACAGTTAATAAACTATACAACTGTTAGAAACTTCCCTCCAGCTTGTCAAAGACGAAGTGAATACTTTACTACTGTATGGTTTGTTTAACTGAGACACTGACAAGGATTACTTGTTTGTGCTATTGTGTGAGTGGAGGGTCTTTAATGTGCTGGTTTACCTCATCTATCCCTCTATCTTTCTCTCCTCCATTCACCATTGAATATGACCCTTTCCCTCTTTCCATTTCCCGACTCCACAGATGCAAATGAATGTGTGGGGAAGCCGTGTGTAAACGCTCACTCTTGCAAAAACTTAATTGGCGGATATCACTGCGACTGCTTACAAGGATGGTCTGGACAAAACTGTGACATCAGTCAGTATTCCTCTCGCCCTTAGTGTCGTCAAAATGTCTCTCTCGTTGATGCCGCTCTTACTCTTGATCTTACCACTGTTATTTTTTACTATCCCTCTATGGGCTCTCTATGCTTTCAATAACGTTATATAGACACGTTCTTCCACTGTCACTAATGTATTCAACTATGAAAAGCACAAATTCTCCCTAGTTTTTGCATTGCATGATGGGTATTGCTCACGTGCATACAGTGTTTTTTCTCCAGATGTTGCTGTCAGTGGCTCTAATGCATTTAAATTAGGATTGTCTTACAATTATCTATATGACATTACATACTTTACAGATTCAGTCTGGCACAAAATAATATTTTAAACCTTCTGTTTTGACCTGGTTATGTAATATGCTGCTTGTGTGCATAAACTCGTAGAAACACAATCCAAGTGCAGGTTGACTTGATACATGGCGGACAAATTCTGACAGAGCACAAATACTTGAGGTATTACACAATTTTTGGAGACTGTTTTAAGTTTTTCAACAAATAGTGTCTATCACAAACCATGACTGTACAAGTGTAAACAATCAACTCAAAATCAAATTACACACCAATTAATTTGACTCTCACTTGTGGTGAAGTTTGAGACATTTTTGGCAACTGGTTGAAAGAGTGGCTAGGCAAAAATGTCCACTAGGATCGTGTGCCAGTGGGAGGTTTAAAAACATATTTCTGTAATCGCTAAATCTCCAGGAAAAAAAATACATTTGGATTGTGGGATTTAGATTATTTGGGGGAAGCATGAATTTAATGAAACACTGAGACACTGACAGCAATATGATAAACCTCTAAACTTTATTTCTATAGTTCAGGGCTGACCAAACTTGTTCCTAAATATGTGCTGTTCTGTTTATTTTCTTCAGCATTAATTTATCACACCTGATTCTAATAATTTGCTAAATGATAGCTAATTTATGTTATTAACAACTGGGGTTAAAAAAAACTGACGGGATAGTCAATCTTCAGGAACAGGTTTGGGCATCCCTGTACTGTTATTTTTGCTTTATTTATACATTTTACTAATCAAGAAGTGGTTTGTCTTTGAATAACTAACCCTAACACCTGCATTCTGGATTTTCCTTCACGAAAATGCTGGATCAGTTTTGATGCTATACAAACCTTCTTTGTGTAACCGTCTGTTTCACTTACCTCAGATTTTAATGGCTGTCGTGATCAGTGTCAGAATGGTGCAACATGTAAGGTAGGTTTCTCTGTGGCAAAATTACTTCATTCCAGATTAAAAATATATATAAAAAAATTATATTTATCTGCTCCTCGTTTTTTCTTTTGTTTCGATGTGACCAGCATCACATCAGTATAATGTTATGGTTGGGTAAAGAATATTAATGTGAGTTCTTTCCCCTTGACCATTTATCCATTAATTTTATTTTGCACTGCGTTGCATGACCGCTACATTACGGTGGTCGTGGTTTCATTTTGAACACAGCGTCTCCGGCTTTGTCCAAAGCCCTAGCACGAGGCAGCGCAAATTGGCATAGCGCTGCCCGGGATAAGGAATGGATAAGTTTGCTTAACTTATCTTGCCACGTTGCTCTCCAGCAAATCCTTTTTTGTGTAGATCGGCCCCTGTGAGTTCAATCGCGGAAGTGTAGTTGAATGTGTAATCCTCCCCTGCATGTGCTGACTACACACTTCATGTTGGATTAGCACTGTGAGAAGAATCGGTTAAACCCCGTACCTACCAAAATCAACCAAAATGAAATTGCTTCCTTTTTGAAATCTAAGGAAGGCTATACAAATGATGTATTCTAAAGAAACGTTTGTTACATTTCATCAAAGTACTGGATGTTTATCTAGTATGTATGTTTCAACATTAGGAAGGGCCAAGGGGGTACCTCTGCCAGTGCCTGCCAGGCTTTGTGGGTACACACTGTGAGATCCAACGAAACCAGTGTGCCAGCAAGCCCTGCCAGAACGGTGGACGCTGCCACAGCGTGTTGAATGGCTTTGTGTGCGAGTGCCCAACTGAATTCTCTGGAGAACTCTGTGAGGTGAGCAATGAGTTCCAAGACCAAAGCTTTCAGACGGATTTGAGGTGCTGTATATAATTTGTTGTATTATTGATTCACACCACATTTAACTTGCTTGAAGTAGTGGCAGGTAACCTAGTGGTTAATGCGCTGGGAATGTTAACTAATTAGTTACTCAACCTATTGGTTAGTAGTTATTAAAAAGGGCAAGTGAGCCATTTTGACTGTATTTTGAATATCTCTATATGCTGATTATGTCTCTGACGTACCTTCATGCCCCCACCATCCTTTAATTTACTTAATAACTCTAACATTTGTTTAAAGAAGTAGTTTTAAAGGAAATTTTACCCATACTTTCCCTACCAGTAGGTTTTGAGGTGGTGAGACATTTGAAGAGTATTTGCAGGACATTTCAGGAAATTTTTAAGAATTTTCTTTACTATGCAATTTGTGTGAGACTTACATTAGAGTGGATTAAAATGATAAATTAGGACGTTTTACTAAATTCAAAAATATAATGCAATATAATTGATTGTATTCTACACTTACCTAAAGGGTTATTAGGAACACCCATTCAATTTCTCCTTAATGGAATGATCTACTCAACCAATCACATGGCAGTTGCTTCAATGCATTTAGGGGTGTGGTCCTGGTCAAGACAATCTCCTGAACTCCAAACTGAATGTCAGAATGGGAAAGAAAGGTGATTTAAGCAATTTTGAGCGTGGCATGGTTGTTGGTGCCAGACGGGCTGGTCTGAGTATTTCACAATCTGCTCAGTTACTGGGATT
>JACXGM010014086.1:7109-22512 GCA_016801145.1 Umbra pygmaea | reverse complement strand
GCCCCCGCTGCGCCGATTCTCCGACCAATCTCCCGTTCCATTGTTCCCTCACTCGCGAACAAGACCCCAAGGTATTTGAACTCCTTCACTTGGGGTAAGGACTCATTCCCTACCTGGAGTAGGCACTCCATCGGTTTCCTGCTGAGATCCATGGCCTCAGATTTAGAGGTGCTGATCCTCATCCCAGCCGCTTCACACTCGGCTGCGAACCGATCCAGTGAGTGCTGAAGGTCACAGGCCGATGATGCCATCAGGACCACATCATTTGCAAAAAGCAGCGATGAGGTCCTCAGCCCACCGAACTGCAACCCATCCCCACCCCGACTACGCCTCGATTTCCTGTCCATAAATACTAAAAACAGGATTGGTGACAAAGCGCAGCCCTGGCGGAGACCAACCCTCACATGAAACGAGTCCGACTTACTGCCGAGAACCCGGACACGGCTCTCGCTTTGGTCATACAGAGATTGGATGGCCCTAAGAAGGGAACCCCTCACCCCATACTCCCGCAGCACCTCCCACAGTATCTCCCGGGGGACCCGGTCATACGCCTTCTCCAAATCCACAAAACACATGTAGACAGGATGGGCATACTCCCAGGCCCCCTCCAGGATCCTTGCGAGAGTAAAGAGCTGATCCGTTGTTCCAAATAGTTTGACTGTATCTATAATGGGAGGAGTACAGATGGTTTACTGTGATCTTAATGCAAGATACAGTATACTGCTTGTGTCATAGCAGTAGTGAAATGCAAGATGTTTAACTTTTGTCTCATTGTAGATTAATGTTCAGCGATTTAGACAGCATACTATTTATAACACAAAAATATTAATATTCCTCTTGAAATACTTTAAATGCCACAAAACACTCCCTCTCCTCTTGATGTCTGCAGTAGGCTATCAGAGACAAATGCTAATTGTCTTTTGTAGACTGTCAACAGTAGCCAGTAGCCAAATAAGAAACTTAGATGTAAACAAATATAAAAAATGTAGGCTTTCTTATCCAACATCTTTAACTTGCTTGAGATTAAATAGATCCCTATTTCTAGTAGCTAGTAGGAACTCAAAATATTTAGCGAGTGTACATCACAACAGTACATCAACTATCCAATCTTTGACCGCTAAACTAGCTACTTCACTGAGGCTTGTTTATACAAACAGCACAATGCATGGGTGAATTACAAACATACAGTACAGCCAACTGTTGTTTGAAAGTGGTGTCGTGGAATCTAAACGTGGACAGTTATGACTTTTCTTAATAACTAGTAGTTTATTTTGAAACCAGTTTTCTGGTTAGAATGCATTAGCACCTCCTCCGTGCCAATTTTGGTTGGTGGAAGTCTGCATCTCTGACTAGGACAGAGTAGGGTGCCAAGATAAACCACCATCCAGAAAGCTCTGTTCATCTCATCTGTAGAGGTTATTAAATGAAAATCAAGAGATGCCAATGTAAGACTTCTCTAAGCAGTAACGGGACAGAGGCTGAAACTGTGCCTCACTTGAGGATTAGTGTATCCTAAACCCAACTTAAGAATTTATCAGATCCTTAGCTTTATTAGGAGGTCAGGGCTATGGGCTGACTTTGAAAGTTTTTAAAGGTTGAATCTCAGCTCAACAGATGTGTTAACTGTTTGTGTCTTTTATCTGTCCAGGTGGCCTAGTGTGTCCTGGTACGTTACCCAGAAATGGCGCAGCGGAGTGGGCAGGAGGACCCGGAGCGGTACCTGTTTGTGGACCGCGCCGTGGTCTATAACCCGGCCACGCAGGCCGACTGGACGGCCAAAAAGCTGGTGTGGATCCCCTCTGAGCGCCATGGCTTCGAGGCTGCCAGCATTCGTGAGGAGCGCGGGGAGGAGGTGGTGGTGGAGCTGGCCGAGAATGGCAAGAAGGCCATGGTGAACAAGGACGACATCCAGAAGATGAACCCGCCCAAGTTCAACAAGGTGGAGGACATGGCCGAGCTCACCTGCCTGAACGAGGCGTCGGTGCTGCACAACCTGAAGGACCGATACTACTCTGGCCTCATTTATGTAAGTAGCAACAGAATGATAAAAATCTGTTGTACTTAACTAGTCCTCCCATCACACCAGGCGTTGTTCAGGGACCTCTGAAATCGTTGACCCTTAGATACGTCCCCATTCCTTGCTATCTATTGCATTGTCGTTAGTAGCAGCAGTGTCCCAGATAACCAGCATGTTCCCTGTGATTTCGACCCACTAAGTGATATGACACACATTCCTGGAAGAGATTAGTTAGTCAGTCACCTGAGACCATCGACCCAGAGAGAAGGATGTGATGGCCACCTCAGCTAAACCCGGGGTCAGCTTGGGCTGTGCGGCTAGGCGAGCCCCAGGCTTTATTTGAGGCCCTGTCAGTAGTTCATATGTGCTAATGCACTGGCGTCCTGCCAATAGGGCTGATCTGGGCAGTAATCAGCCAGTTGGGGAGGAAGGCCCATGCTGAGTCACTGAAACCGTCACCATACTGCCATCACAGGGCTCTTTGTCTCCAGATAAGCAGCAGCTGTCTATGAATAACTGGCATATTTGAGACCTTCAGTAGTATTGTACCAAAAACAACAGTATTTGATTAAGAAATAACTCTCTGTATGCATCAGCTCTTTGTCATCCTTTGATTTCCCTGGTGTCAACTTTTCCTACTTTCTCTCCCTCTTTTTACTTTATACAATTTTTTAATTCAATTTCCTTTGGTGTCATCGCTTCATAGATTTACAGATTTTCTCAGCCAAGCAATGTGAGCTAAAAGGGGTGAGGTTGACTGTTGCAATTAGTAGTTAGTATGTCAAGACTGCCCAGAAGCAGAGTAGGTCTCTGTTTATTTCTAGTCTAGACAATTATATGCTCACACAGTTTGATACATTTTCACGAGGCTTGCTGGCGGTTGGTTGCAATGTTATTTCCCTGACTGTGACTGGCAGTAGTTTGGTCACAGATGATCACAGCATATAAATGACCCAACCTTTTTCTAACATTGCCCCCTTTTTCATATTTGATAAATTGCCCCCTCTAAAACATGAAAAACAATAATTTGATGTTTTTTATTTATTTGTTTTTGTTAGGTAAGTTGGGGGTAGGTTCCACTTAATTCTTAGCTGGCCTGAGAGCAAAGTTTAACTGACAATGATGTTCAGTTTTGGTTCTTAGTGTCAGTAAGTACTGTATACATTAATATAATGTTTTACAACATTTATTTTACCAGAATTTATACTGGATGCATCCTAAAATGCAGAATGTCTGCTGGTAATAACAGAAAAAAAGACCTGTGCACTACACTCTTAGGTGTCATTAAGCAAAATTATCTGTGCTCTATCAACAGCAGACATGGGCAAACCCTTTGATCAGTTCACTGTCTGTTCATGCAACCAAACAAGCAGGGAGTAATTGTGACATCTAGCCCCTTCAGGAGGTTTGGGTGCACCATTTTGGGGGTGCTGCCCCTAGGTTGGGAAACCCTGCCGTTAATAATCCTCCCTAAGCCGGGGTGAGATATTACCCATTTTATTTCCTGCAACAGAGAATAAGTGTCCTTTTTTCCATCTACTTGTCATCATAAACGAAGATGCACTGTGAGCTCTGCCAATCTCAAAAACCTCCACAGAAGCCAATGCATTTAGTCTATAGGTTAACGGGAGTCGTGTGGAAAAATCTTACTCTGAGCTGTAGTATAATGGGTCCAATTTGTACAGCAAGATCATGGCAGGTCTGGAAGTTAAGAGAACATTCCTACTGAAATCTCTTTAAGCCCTAAATGTAAATCCATTATCTCCCAGCTAAGTTTATAGGACAGGATTTTGAGGTTTGAGAAAGGACCCTTGCCTCCAGTTGTCAGTTGGTTGGTCAGTGTCAACATGCCTGTGGTAAATGGCCGGCCTCAGGGAAGTGCTAGCTTTTTGAATTGTTCCGTATTATTCATGACATGTGTTTATCTGCTGTATTCTGCGCTGCAACAGGGCAGAGTCTCCTAGGAGATGGACCAAGGGCTTGGGCTTTGAGTGATGAATGGTTGCTTGCATCTGCAGACATGTCCTCTTCAGCCCCCCATAACCTGGCTTTCCATGGAACATGTCTTCCTTTCCTCCAATGGAACCAGTACACCAACAAACATGTTTTTTTGAACACAAATCTTACGATAAAGAATATCCCCCGTAAGAAGTTCTTCCTCAGCCTTGCCACAAGACAGTTGATAGTATGATACAGGGGTCAACACACACACACACACACACACATACACACAAACACACACACACACACACACACACACACAGGTGTAGTGTTGGTCTTCTCCTATGCTTAGACCTAAAGCTGCAGTTCACTGTTGGAGATGAAGCACTGCTCACACTGACTACAATCCTCTCAAACCCTTTTGTGATCATATTTTTCTTTATTGTACCTTTTTGCGATCCACAATGGGGATCAATATGGAGTAACACTGAGCTAAGCTTCTGGAGCAAGCAGATCTGAAGGAACACATACACTGGTTCCGTGGAGATGCCCCCACAACTCTTGCCATTGCTAAGCTCAGCTTTGGCTTGGCACTTGGATGTTTCCGGAGAGCTGGGAACCCAGTCAACTGTGTCAGAGTTCCCTGGTGTTAACCATAGCTTGGGTTTCTGGTGTTAAACAGCCTGGGTTTCTGGGTACTCCACAGTGTTGAGAGACCGGTTCTAGTCTCAGGCCATCCACCATTCTGTGCTCTGTGAGACTGCTATGCTCTTGACCGGAGCAATTTTATACGGTGTTTTTGTGCGATGCATCCATACACCTCCAATGTGTCGAACCCCTTTTGTTTTTCCCAGAGCCCCGCTCCAGTCGAGCAACCCCCCAGCGGCTGATACGAAGGCCAGGCAGCTGGGCCATCTTAGCCCTATCTCATTGCAGCCTCTGGGTTTGGTTTGGCCGGCCTGGCCATGGTTCATCAACCTGGCTTTGCGGCCACTATGCGGCACCTGGCGAAGTAGTGGTATTGCCTTGAACCCCTCTGCTGCCAGCCAAATTTGAGTCTTTCAGATTAGTTTCTGTCTGTTTGGTGCCCAAACATTAATCCCACTAGGATGCTAGTGACCCCCCTCCACACCCCCTGCTAGCGACTACAGGGAGCCAATTTGACCTTCTAAAATGTGACTCTAGTAGAACGCACGCCTCTGCTTGGGCTTGAGGTTGTTGT
This sequence comes from Umbra pygmaea, assembly GCA_016801145.1. Lineage (NCBI taxonomy): Eukaryota > Metazoa > Chordata > Actinopteri > Esociformes > Umbridae > Umbra > Umbra pygmaea. The sequence goes on along the minus strand of JACXGM010014086.1, from coordinate 17,332 downwards.
TGATGTTGTAAGGCTGACCAGGGGCCACAGACGGGCCATCTGGTGACCACCCAGTCCTCCCCTAATGCACCACAGAGTGTCCCCCAAGTCACTTCACCATGTGTCGTAAAAAAGATTCCTTATTGCAGCTTTAATGTTGGTTGTTTTCAGCGTGCCTTCATAGAAGAATGTCAAGAATGCAAAGAAGCCAAATACATTCAACCAAAGTCGCCTGTGGTCCAGAGAGCTACGCCGTGTAGCTAGCTGATGTGGTCCAGAGAGCTACGCCGTGTAGCTAGCTGATGTGGTCCAGAGAGCTACGCCGTGTAGCTAGCTGATGTGGTCCAGAGAGCTACGCCGTGTAGCTAGCTGATGTGCGAGCAGACACACACCAGCCATTGTCGCCCCCCCCCCCCCACACACAACCCTATGTCCCCTGCCCCGTCACACAGACAACATAATTACAGGAATGTGCCCCCACAGCCTGGCTAAGCAGGGGCTAACAGAGAGGGAGAGATGGCGTGGACAGAGACAGAATTGCATCATGGGAAATGCGTAGAGACACACACCCTTAATGTAATTTCCCATCAGGCCGGGAGTAGACAGGGATTAACCCTCTCCTGGTCTGCCCCGAGCCCCTCCCCGTCTGACACTGCAGGGATGATACGGCAGTGTTGTAAGGATTACAACGGTCTCAACCCCCAACCCCCTCATTCAGAGATCTGCGTTGCTGTTCCAGTAGATCAGAGCTTTGTTGGCCTGTTGCGCACCACGTGCACGGTGACTCAATGCCCGGTATGTTCTGCATGGAGCGGGGCACCTACCTCAGCCACTCACCGAGAGGAGGAGGAGTAGGTCGTGAGCCGAGTGGGAGGAATCGGACGTTGCCCGCCATCCGCAGCCGTCTAGCAAACAGCATCAATATCACAGCGACTGTAGGACCAGCTTGTTTTAAAAGGGCTATTACCGGTAGTATTGAGCTGAAATATTAAAACTACCATCTCTTAAGTGACCGGTTCACAAATGCTGTAAAAAAGTTTTTATAGCCAATGTATATAGGATAATGATACCCCACACTATGCAGTGCTTTTCTTAAACAAAGCATGGCCTACAATGACATTACATGACATTAAAGCCGTACTGGCAAACACCATGGAAGCTCAAATTATCCTGTCCATATTGTAATTTCTGTTCAAAAGGCAAGTAATGCACTGCACAGTGTAAGGAATCATTGTTCAATCTAAACAGCTTTTTCCAAAAAAATTGTATCATGAAACACTTGTTCTACAGCTTGTGAGCTGGTCACTCAAAGAGAAAGTTGTTCTGTATTCACTCCATCCAATTCTACACCTTTACAGAATGTGGGAAAGCATTAAGGAAACTAAGCTCTGGGCTAGTGGCACTAAACCTCCCCTTAATTATCCATAATCATAATGAAGGTAATGTGGTAATGTCAGTGACTGTAGCAGCACGCTGGAGGTCAGTGTTATTCTAGGGGCTGCGGTGGTAAAGCCACATACCTTTCTGTCTTCTCGCATATTTTTTGCCCTTCCACCTGCATGCAAGCTGAGGTCAGCCTATTACTCACTTTGTGCTTAGTCACTGTCCACTAGGCATTACACACTCGTTCCACTACCGTGTGGGAATGGAAAAGACGGTAGTGATTGATTCGCCCACGCTAGAAAATAGCCTTGGGGAATGGCAGTGAATCCCTACAGGGGGCTATGGGAATTGTCAGATCTTACGTGTTACGTGTTGGCTAACTGGTCCAGATATGTTGCTCATGTTTTCTGATTTGTACTTTGCATTTCCCTTTGCAACCCTGTAGTGTTAAATACAAAATAAGTGGTTGTTTCCTACTGAACAACACTCTTTCTCTTCCCTTGTGCAGACATACTCTGGCCTGTTTTGTGTGGTGATAAACCCCTACAAAAACCTGCCCATCTATTCAGAGAACATCATTGAGATGTACCGGGGCAAGAAGAGGCACGAGATGCCCCCCCACATCTATGCCATCTCAGAGTCCGCTTACAGGTGCATGCTCCAAGGTAAGGCTCAATGGACTCACTTCTACATTGTGTAGTACATCTTGCATGAACCGCACCAGAGTGGCTCAATTATATTATGGTCTGGAGACTGTGATGGCCACTCCAGAACGATCAACTTTTTCTGCTGTAACCACTGGAGAGTCAAACCGTACTGATAACAGAAATCACCAAAATGGCCTTGATCAAAGTTTACATACCCTTGAATGTTTGGCCTGGTTACAGACAAACAAGGTGACACACACACGTTAAAATGGCAATTAAATGTTATTTTCCCACACCTCATTTTTAACTGCAATTAGTGTATATATAGTCAATGAATTGTTAGCGTTCACGTCGATGCACTAAGCAGGTTAGATACTGAGCCTTGGAGAGCAGAAAATAACTGTCAAAAGACCTGTGTAATAAGGTACTGGATAACTAACAAGTCTGGAAAAATAGCTAGCTAGTACTGTTGGTTAAGCTTACTTTGCCTAACTTCTGTCTGTGTATTTATGTAACACTCCCACTTCGTTTTCTCCGTATGAGTGAATACATTTGTGGCAGCAAAAGTGGTATATCTGGGGCCCTTTCAGACGACTCGCGTACAACTACAGATGGATGGGAATGAATAAAAGAGTACAGATCGGCCGCGAGCGTCAACACATCAACGGAATCATAGTGCTTAAAATAAGAAACCAAGTCTATTTTCCTCACGTATACGCCAGCAACACTGCTCATATAAGCTGATATCACAGACAATACTTGGTGTGTGCCCTGTAGATTTATGAAAAAGCATATATATGATCTGAAAATGTCATGTGAAGCAAACGTATTTGGTAAATAAATAATATTTAATAATTTACATAGGCCTTTATACATGTTTAAAATATTGACACATACAGTATATTAATGGTATAATAATTAGGTTTTTATGAATCAATTTACTTGCATGAGTTGTACTGTACATGCATTTAACTAGCTATAGTAGGCAAGGCAAAAGAAAATATGGGTCAGTCATTCGATATTAGCACAAACAGCTGGAGAGCCAATTAGCCAATAAATAAGCTATGTTTGATAAGAGAACTGCAGGAAAGCCAAGTAATCATCAAGTTATATTTGTATTACAAATAGTAGAAGAATAACGAACCGTAATGTGAATTCACAATTTCAAAACTACGTTTTTGTAAACAAACTGTTGGTACATTGAACTTTCTCTGGTGACTGAACGCACGCTCTCCCCTTTGCTCTGAGGTGACCTGCATTTTGTGCTGCATGCAGAACGATGCTTTACCCACCAATAGTCTGCATAGAGCTGGACTTATTGGCTTATTGCTCCGGAGAGACATTGCGATGTTACTCAACTCGAGCATGAAGACAAATAGATAAATAACCAGAAGAACAGTCATTTTACCAAGAAAATGCAATTAATATGTATAACAACGTCAATGTCTTAAAGTTTGTTTTTGCTCAGGCGGCAATTATTTTACCTACTTTCTTGCTGTGGCTGTAATTATTTTGCTGTAGCATAGCACCTTGTTACAATTAATACAGTGGAATCACTTCTGTATTGGGGCCTGTATTTCACGGGGCCTGTATTTCACGGGGCCTGTATTTCACGGGGCCTGTATTTCACGGGGCCTGTATTTCACGGGGCCTGTATTTCACGGGGCCTGTATTACACGGGGCCTGTATTACACGGGGCCTGTATTACACGGGGCCTGTATTACACGGGGCCTGTATTGCAGAGTCAACTCCAGAGACAATCAAACGTATCATTAGTGAGGTGAATGTCATCAGTTGTGTTGGGATTAAGGTTGTCTTGTTGTTTGTTTGAAAGGCACTCAGCTGTGTAATTGGATCTGCCAGTAGACATGCTGATATTGGACCTTGCGTTACTACAGTGTAGCAGGTGCACTTAGCATTCAGGTCTGTGATGTGAAGTGGGGCCGGATTGGATAATTGGACATTTTGAGTTATTTAGTTGATGCTCTTTTCCGGAGTGACTTAAATTCAAGAGTTAGATGTTGTTTTAGTTTCAGTAATTATTAACTGGTGACCAATTAGGCATTTTCCTGCTGCATAATTAAATTGACCCCTCAGACTGCATGATGGATCTACTGCAGGGTGCTTAAGACTTCCACAGTACAGCATGCGCTTTAAAATTGAAGCATTTGTTTACTCTAGTAGTGAGTGACTCATTGACAGACCCAGCCAAACTAATTTAATCTGTATAATGTGGCTCAGAAGTGCATGCATTTTTTACCTGCTCCGACACAAAATCTCCAATCTCACATGTAATACCCATTGCAGGATCCCAGGTATAATCTAATCAATGTTCATGATCAAATTAATTGAAATGATCCCACCACTATTGGATCCAAAGCCACATGTAACAGGATGTCTGACAAATGACTGTTCAGCATGTTGCTTGCCCGGTCTGCGTTGCACTTTTGTGATCATCTGCTGACAAGCTATTGGGACTGTCTTAATCTATAAACAATGCAGAAGTAAACAGAACGTTGGATTTATGTTATTTGCATAAAATGGCAACAGCCTTAGTATGCACTTAACAAGACCACAACATTGCTTTACTAGAAGCCTAATAAAAAAATGACCAGATGACCTATTAAAGGAGAATTGCAATGCGTTTTTGTTTTATTCTGCTGTGATTAAAACATTGAAATGAGCTGCCATTAAATTTTTTTGTGTCAGTATTTTAACTAGGTCCAGTGAAATTACTAATGGTAAAAAAATAATTTGCAAAAATGCTAAACAGGATTTTAGAAAATGTATATGGCTCCCTTTAGAGTTGTTTATTAACCATTATTTGACCTGTAGTATTGACAGAAAGCATAATGCAATGCTTTCAAAAGTTAGAAGGGGCAGACGAATGTGCTGAATTCAATGCAAAAAAGGAAGTACTAGTAACTTTTGATTAAGTTTGCTTTTTAAGTATCTCTTAACCTTTCAACATTTGGAGGCCGTAGGTTTTCAGCTCTCTGTAGGTTTTCAATAAGTGTTATGGTTAATTGTCAGCACGAGATAATAAAAATTCTACCTCAGTAATTTAATGCTGAACAATGCTGTGACATTACAGGGACTAAATAACTCCATTTAGTAACTTTATTAACTGGGTCTATGATGCATGAGAAGGTCAAGCAGGTAACCGGGGACGTCATTACAGTCTGAGCAACATTTATCACTAAGTACATTCATATAAACTTACTCTAATGGGTAAAAACATTAGATTTATCTGAGTACTGTGTACATTTGTACCCTAGGTTGTATTATAGAGGTAATATGACTGAAATATAAACGTAAACAACAACAACCGATCGATGGATGCGTTCTAGACAAGTATGTACAGACCATCTTTTGGCTGTTTTGGCAAACTGGAGTGGAGGTAATTGTTTGAGAAGGTTTTATGATGGTGGGTTAATAAGCAATATGTAGAAAATCTACATTGTGAATATCATTTATTGTATTATTATGTATTGTATTAAAAGGATAATGGACTTAAACCAATCTGCATTGTAAGGACAATGTGTCACACTCATAAATAAATAATACATGTAATGGCTTTATCAATGTTGTGCCATGGCCATCTCAGTCGCCGGACCTTAATCCAATTGAAAACGTGTTGACTGAGTTGAAGATGGCAGTTGATAAGTGCAAACCCAAGAATGTGAATTTTTGCATTTGCCTGGGCATCTCAGGGAGCTCAACTGTTACAATACTTAAGGCTTTTGGTCTCAAGTTACCAAAGTAAAACTCGCAATATACCAACCTTTGTAAAAGTTGCTTAGCAGTCAGCAAGTGATTTTAAAGGTTTACTACTCACTTTCAACAACTCCAGGACCAGCAATTTCACTTTGTCACAGTCATTTAAGCCCACCAATTAATTTTGATTTAATGTACTGGCCAGTTCTGTATTACATAGTATTTGCCCTATATTCATATGGATCATTATAGTATCACATTCGTGGGAAAAAGAGTGGTTCATGAAAACTGTTCCAGAGGAGCTGATCTTAATTATTTGGATTTCAAACCGATCCGTACATTTTTTTTTTGCCAGCAACATCTGGATGTGGAGAGTGCTGTGGAAAAGGGGAAGTGAGGATGGACTAGAATTTCCATGCATTGCAGATATCCCAGGAACTCAACTGTGCAGTTCTGTCTAACAGCAGTAAGACTTAGGACACAAGTGTCAATGATGCATCCTGAGTCTAATTTTCCTTGTCTTGGATCCCAGACAATCCACTCCAGACTTCTTCAGGTTACCAAAGGCCTTGAGTCTCTGATATGGTGGGTATGTTGACGCACAAGTGTTGTGTGAAGAAAAACCCAAACCATAAGCTTTTTATTTTTGCATCTGATTCCAGACCTCAAGAAAAGTTGAATCGATGTGAATTTTATTTTGGGTTTTATTTGTTAAATCATGTTTATTAAAGAGTGCATCACATTTGGGTAACCAAATGTTTTCCCAAATCTTTTTTAACACATTTTGCAAACTGGGTTAACGCATAATCTGGCGATAAGCAGTTCATTAACATCAACTCTTCTGTTTAAATTTAGGACTATTGTTGGTCAGTGTTGGGTAAAGTTACTTTTCAGTTATTTGTTGAGCTCACAAGTTTTGGGAAGTCCCTAATTAAAACAAAATGATCAGATATATGGAGTTCATATCTTAAATGTGACCTAAAAAAAAAAAAAATTTAAATAAAAAGAAAATATCAGTCATGGTCACCAGTAAGATTGTAAACTTGTGAACTCAAAAAGTAACTGAAAAGTAATCGAAAAAGTAACTTTACCCAACACTGTTGTTATGGATGATTAAAAAAATATGAATATATAGCATAAATGACAAAATACATAATTATTTAATGTTTGAAGCTCCTTGACAAACGTACGTTGTAGTTTAAAATAGTGAAGCGCTGGCGAAAATGCACTTGTGTCTTTCTACAACATTCTGATGCCATTAACCCGTCGGCCCTCTCAAACCTGACATTTATCCTGACACATCTTTTTCCATTTCTTTCCCCACTGTTTCAAGCTAAACACCTCTGACAGCTTTGTATGTTCTTTGAATTCATGAAGATTTAATCTACTCGAGATTTTTTTTAAGTGGGCCATTCCCACTGTTTTCAGAATGTTCCGGTTCTTTTTTAAATAGACTGAACCGTTTTGGAAACACCCAAGCCATCTCTGTTGTGGGTGTACAGGGCTGCCAGAGCTGGACACCACAGGCCCCACGTTTCTTTATTGTTTTTGTCTTTTTCAGCTCCTCCTCACTCTGTCTGAGGGTTGGGTGAGAGGCAGCACTCTGTCCGCACTATGACAGGAGAAACACTGGATGTTCATCGGGCAATGGGTTTGGTGTAAACGTGAATGTTACGGAGCATCGCCACATTACCGTATCCACGGACCTCTGTTACACCCCGTGTTGCGGCAAACATAGTCAGGCGGCCAGGGTCTTGTCTTCTCCCCTCTCCTTGAAGGACCCTCAGTCCCTGGGAGGGGCTGTCAGTGGGACAAGATCATTGTGTAACACAATGGGACTTTTGTGGCTCTGGCGTGGGCTCGTCCTCAAGGGGGGAGCTGGTTGTGTCTCAGTGTAGATCAGAAGCAGGCCTCTTCTAGTTTGGAGAATGAGTGAACTGAAACCTCAATTTCAGGGACTACATTTAGGGTACATGCACGCAACTACATACACCATCCAATTATTCTTGTGTGTAAAGGCATTCTCATGCTTGTGTGTAGAGGTCAGTTTTTCCCGTTAAACGTTTTTCAACTTTTTTTATTAAAAAAATGTCCTCCATTCCCAATTCTCTTCATCGGCAGCTTCCGGTCTGCACACAGGGTTGTTGGAGAGCGACGTGGCAAGGTAGATCATTTGATGTATCTATCCCAAATCAGGTAGCGCTATGCCCGTAGTCCGGGGATCGAGCCTGACTATCATGACGAAGATTCTCCTGCAAGGCAGCGACTTAGCCCACTACGCCACGCAGAACCCTCCTTTCCGCTTTCTTCCAGGGGTTGGGGACAGGGCTTGGATATTTGGACTTGGAATGAGTGCCTTTTTCAATTAAAATCACATGTTGTTGTGTTTGTGCTTAACCTATTTTGAAGAAGCATCCATCTCTCCTGCATGTCTATTTAGTGTTGTGAAGACTTCTGTGTGCCGGTGGTTTGGTACAGAAATACATTTGTAGGTTGGAGTTTAACACAACTCTGCCCTTAAGCATGTCTATAACCAGATTCAGGTCAGTGACTGTAGGTATAAATTAGGCACTTATTGCATTACTAACATGGTCTTAAACTGGTCAGCCTTTTGCAAATGTGCCAGATTCAGTTAGCTGGAAAATGTTCCACTTATTGTGTTTGGGGATGTCATCTTTGCATTTTTGTAGGCCCACATCTTCATCCAATGAACTCCTAATTTCCAGATTGTCAAATCAACTTAATGGCTAAAGGGTGTCTAAAGCTTTCCAGAGGCCAGTCGTTATCCCAGCATTTCTAAACTCCAGTCAATGCCCAGATGGCGGGTTAAATGAGGTGTAACTTCACAAAGGCTGGGTTGTGTAACTAGGCCGTCCCCCACCACAACTAGACCCACACATCTGCCATTGATTACCTTTCCAGATACTTTCCGTAATCTCCCCTGATGCTCTGGACTGATGGCATCCAGTTCGTTACATGGGGCTAATTTTAACATTTCTGGAACGTGTAGCCAAAAAACGCAAAGCACTGATGTTTTCTTGAATGAAACCATGTGTGTGTTGGGAGAAGAAACAGAAATGTCAGCACAGGGATTTTTTGAATGTACAGTACTCGAGTTAACTGCAATGTTGTCCCTAAACCGCAAAGTTGTCCTTGAGCATTCAGCAAGGCTGTGAGTGGTCGAAGTGAAGATGGGCTTCTGTCAGGATGTTATTTTCATTGTTTAGGCTCTTACGTCCACTCAGCCAAAATCTTTAATAGTAATCCTCTTCATTGTGAAATGAATCTCATAAAAATGCATGCAAAGAAATGATTTCTTGTATAATAGCCTTTAGAGTAAGACCTCTTAAAACAAATGTGGTGGAGAAGTTGAATACCTGTACGCTATTCTCTAGTGTCAAAGGAAAGCGTGTGTAAATTTATTGCCATTCTGATGTCGGTCCATTGGGAACTTGCTTGGTCCACCCAGTTACCAGAAATACTTGTAATCATTTCTATCAACGAAGTTCCGTTATGTGGTAGTCTGCTTGCTTTCCTGTGAGTCCCAGTCTCCACTGAGCACACCACAATTACAGTTAAATGTGCTATCTGCGATTTTTGCAACTGGTTGTAAAAGTGGCCCTATTGAGGTAAAGGTCCCTGGAAAATGTCTACTCTGACGTATTTGTGCTCCATGTCATCAGAACCAGCTGACTTAGCCATGAGATTCCAAGATTAACTGACAGTGAGTCTATATTATATGTATGCACATTTTAAGGTTTAAAACATTATTCTCAGTCATTGTCATCCTAAAGTTAACCAGCCCTTAACCAGCAGATTTGGTAACAGTCCACTGATGTTTCCAGATGTCTATAAAGTAGGAAGGCCTGGATTTCCATTGACACACTCATGCAATTTGAGCATCTTTTCCAGTTTGACCTCCAGACAGAGCGAAGATCCAACATTTACTTTAGCTTCTCTTGAGATCCATTGCAAGCATGACACTGCGGCAGAGTCATTTTCTTTAGAGATGTAATACAAATGTTTTTGATGTCATGAATCTGTAAAGTTCTTAAATACACTGACCGTTATCTACAGAGCCTACACCATGACTACTCCATAACGTGACATTGTACCATATTCACACTACAGAGCCTACACCATAACTACTCCACAACGTGACGTTGTACCACATTCACACTACAGAGCCTACACCATGACTACTCCCTAACGTGACATATTACCATATTGACACTACAGAGCCTACACCATGACTACTCCACAACATGACATTGTACCATATTGACACTACAGAGCCTACACCATGACTACTCCACAATGTGACATTGTACCATATTCACACTACAGAGCCTACACCATGACTACTCCACAACGTGACATTGTACCATATTCACACTACAGAGCCTACACCATGACTACTCCACAACGTGACATTGTACCATATTCACACTACAGAGCCTACACCATGACTACTCCACAACGTGACATTGTACCATA
>JACXGM010014085.1:0-22132 GCA_016801145.1 Umbra pygmaea | reverse complement strand
TGTGTGTGGTGGGGGGGGGGGGGTCCAGATGGGGTGCTGGCCCTTCCTTTGGAGTGAGAGATGCACCTTTTCAACACCTTTATACAATTACTTAATGGGACTATTAGTCATTAGTTTCTCCCACCTCTGGGTTGTGTGTGTGGGGAGTATAGTTCTGCTACTAAGCTTGCCCCAGGCATTGGCACCTGAAAGGTAAACCGGATTTCAGGCTTCTCGTAGTACAATGCAGGCTTCTTATATTATTTTAGGGTGCTGTGGGCTCACAGTCTGATCGGTAAGATGGAAAGCACTACAGCACATTAATGCATATTTTCGATTACAGTGCTGCACTGCGCCAGTCCGCACTCATCTTGGCATGGATAGTGTACCCATCTACAAAGTTCCCGCTGGGTAGCGTACCGTACCAGTTTATATCAGATGATCAAAATATTTAGTACTCATCCGGGATGAAGCGGACTGGTGGGTAAGGTTACAAACGCAGAAATTCAACAGCCAATTGTCACTGGTGTCTTCACTTGAATTAACACATTTCCTTATATGCACTTATAACATTATATTTAAACCATATGCATATCCAAATTCAATTGGTACAATGATTTTAATTTTTAAGTTTATTTCTTACTTTACCATTTCAACCGAAATTGTGACAATCACAGGTCCAGATATACTGTCATGAATTTTAGGCATTTCTTTTGTGTGTAACAAAACACTACATACAGTAGTGTAGGTAAACATTACTTATATGAATCGCTTTTCCATTTCTTTTTATATAAAAAAAAGCTTTATACGCGCGTTTCTGAAAGACGAAGTAGCCTTCTCACCAGCCAAATTCTACCCCCCTATTAAACTGAAATACTTCTCTATGCAAACATTTGTTTGAATTAGACTTACAAATTGCCTGGTATTGTTGTTTTAACAATAGTTTATTTATATTTTCTGTAAATTGTTTAGGGATAAAATAGTTCTCTCTACACCACTGTCAGGCACAAAAGCTTACAATGTACAAACCATTCTCTGATTTGTTGTGGAAACAAAATTTGACCAGTCGGCGTAGAGCATTGCAGTGGGCTTTGATGTAGTCAATGGAAAATAGGCAGGACTCTACAGTGCTACGGTTTTACTCATATATGCAACTAAAAATAAATGTGTGCAAACAGCAAATTCAAGCAAGTCAATGCTTGCGAATAGTGATTTACACACCAAAACGAATACTCTCCTAGTTGTAGTATTTATGCTATGTTTAATTAATGGTAAGTTGACAAAAAACTGCAAAAACCAAAATGCTAAGCAAAACTTAACGAGCCAATCGTAGCCTTGTTTGACAAAGGCTTAAACCTGGAGTCGAGTGGCTGAAAGCACAAGCCATTGAATAGGCAGCTAGCACTTGAGAGGATTTGTACTGTCTAAATGTTATTTTAAACAAAAAGATATTTCATGTCAGAACACAAAATGCATCAATACATTTTTTCAACAAGACTGCAGAGTTGACTGTGTTGACAGATTAGTTGAGAATGAGCTCATTATCCATTATATCTAGCATATTAAGTGTGATCATAACCTCACAGGCCAGCAGTACGTCGGTGTCATGCAGCCCCTAGCCAGCAAAGCTATACTGAAGAACACGTCTCTACATTCTTTGGATTTGAGCATTACAGACATATTATGATGCATTTAATTTTTACTAAATAGTTGAGGTGGCGGCTGTATTAACAAAGAATTAAACACTTTTTACAATAAAGTAGCTTGTGCTCAGGTGGCAGAAAACCACGCAGCCTGCGCAAATGTAGCTAGAGATTTTTTGACTGACATTTCTGGATGGACAGACTTCAAAGTCAAGCCAAGGAGAATTAGTATTAACTATCTGAGCTGTTTATAAATTATTCTTTTTTTTCCTTTTTATTTTATGGGAAAGCTGTTTATAAATTAACAATAAAAAGATTATCTGTATATTTCAAACAACATTTATTCATGTTACTTAGCTAACAAATGAGAAAATATGTTTACAAATAGGGCTGGGCAATATGGATAAAATTATAACGATAAAACATCGGTTTTTGATAAGATGTGCAAGACAATATATTTAAATATATAGCAACTGCTATGACTTGACCAAATTGAAGTCTATAATCTGCCATATAAACAGGGATTGACATTAATGCTTGCATGCTAGTCCCAGACAAGTAAAAAATATTGTCTATTTTCTGTTGGCTGAACTGGCCAGTGGAAACTGGACATTGCCTTTTTTAGGGAATAAACATATAGGTTCTGTGTTTATGAGAGTACGTTCGGCCAAAACTGGATAGGACTGTCATAGCCACCAGAGGCACTATATAAGGGTTAACGGGATGATGCCCTTGTTGCAATTGCAAAAATCACAAAAATCCCTCCGTGACTACAAGGGTACTTGAAATGTACTTTTTTCCAATATATTCTCTGGTTTCAACATGACACGGGGAAGAGAAGAATTGCTTATTTCCCAGAAATACAAACAGGCATGTTAATAGAAAAAGATGTTTCGGACAAATCTTTATGTTATCGGAAAAGTAAAAAAAATGAATAAATAAATGTAATAATACATTGCAAATAATAAAATCAATAATGTTAAAAATATTATTGTGGCTGACTTAATGTCCCGAGAATTCTGGGAACATTCACAAAACCAATTTTGGTTAGCTGGGTAGTTTATTAGTTCCATCCTGGATAGGACTGCTATATGAGTTTAGAGAACTGGGTAATGATTTAAATAGTATAATCATTAATCTCTACTCTACCTATAATAACACAGATGGAATATTTATGAACATGTGATGTCACTGGTAATTGCATAGAGAATATGTTAGCCTGTGATTAAACTCGAAATTGAACTTGATTAGACTGTTAACCAATAACGCCTGAAGACTTTAGTTTATATTGCAGATTGTTCTTTCCAAGTTAGTTGTTTAGAAACACAGGTGTACAGAGAGATACCGATCTTGATAACAGTACACACCTTTTCACAATAAAACATTCCATCAAATAAACAGGGAAAAAGTTTAAACTGTCATGGGTAGGGTCAGTGTGTATTGGCTGTGGACTTTTCACATCAACTAATTCCTGTCATTGAGTTCACAGCATCATTGAGTTTACAGTTCAGCTATAGTTCAACACACCATAAAATAACAATATAAGAGATGTAAAGATGTTTTGGAAATAGATGGACGTAGGGGTACACCAATTTGACAAGCAGTCAAACAAATCTTTAGAAGGAACAAAAATAAACACAAATATGATCTGCCTGATCCTGATTACTCCAGCTGAGGAATTGTGGAATATTTTTACTTCAGTCAGGCAGGAATTCCAATGTAACACAGCTGGTGGTAATAAGCCTGTTGCATGCATGCTTGTGTTATTACTCCAGATTCTAAATTCCAATACCTCTGTCAGTATGCAGACAGACCATAATCATCAGTGCCCTCAATTCAGATAACTTTACTGTACTTCTATTCTACTTTAAAACTGTTATTTCTCTAAAACAGAAGTTATGCTCCTTGGATCTCCTCATCAACTGAGAAAGACTGGGTCTCCTACCCTGTCTGTTGACGGCGTTGCCTTGGAGTTCCAGAGCAAATAAAAAAATCTTGGTGTCATATTTGATGCCACACTGTCATTTGAGCCCTTTGTGCCGAATATGGTTAAGACATCCTTTTATCAACTTAGAAATATTGCATGTCTACGTCCTATGTTATCTTTCTCAGTTACTGAGAGGTTGATAAACTCTTTTGTTTTTACACGTGTTGACTACTGTAATGGTCTTCTAGCTGGGGTATCTAAATCATCAATTGACAAATTGCAATATGTACAAAATTCAGCTGCCCGAATTTTGTCTGGGGTAAAGGCTAGGGAATATATCACCCTGTCTTGGAGTCCTTGCATTGGCTTCCTGCCAGGTACCGTATTGACTTTAAAATCCTTATGTTGGCATATAAGGCTTTGCACAATCTGGCTCCTCAGTACTCGTCTGATTTATTAATGCCCTACATACCACGTCGTAATCTGCGTTCCTCTCAGAGTGGTCTCTTGGTTGTTCCTAAAACACTGCTGCGTTCTAGGGGTGATAGAGCATTTTCTTTCTATGCTCCAAAGCTTTGAAATTCTCTCCCGGCCAATATCAGGGAAGCAAAAACATTAGTGACTTTTAAATCTCTTCTTAAAACATTTTATTTTAGGATTGCTGTTATTTGAATATTTATTGTTTGTTTAATTTTTACTAAAAGTGTGTAGTTTCTCTGTTATTATGTATGCCTGTTAAGCGCTTTGAGAAAGCAACTTTTAAAGGCGCTATATAAAATAAATGTATTATTATTATTATTATTTAAAGAACTGCAAAAGCATGCAAAATGTACTTTAATCCATTATCACCCTAAGCTTATTGGTTATGAAATGGTGGAATATGAGTTACGGCAGTTTATTTCAACCCTCTCCTTGGAGCACACAAACCATTCCACAATTTAGCTGTAGCCGCTGAACTAGCTCACCAAATCCATTGATCAAGGGCCTGATAATTAGCAGATTAGTTGAATCAGGTGTACTAGCTCAGAAATAGATCAAATACATAGAAAAGCTGGTGTTCCCTGAAGTGAAGGTTGAAAAACAATGGGTTAGGGGACACATGGAGAGATTTTTTTAACAAATTATTTGACAGTTAATACACAATTACAAATATAGTTGGATTCTCAGTCACAATTCAAACTGATAAGTTTAAAAGTCATCACGACGCCTATGTTCATCGCCGCCCTCGACAGTGTAACCGACGCACTGTAACAGTGACCTCTCACACCAGGCCTCAAACTAGTCGCCTGCCCTTTCCTCACCACTCTCCTTGACACACCAACATATGACAGCTGTAGAAACAAATATTAGCGCAGTGCAAATTCACAAGAACAAATACACATTTTACATACATTTATCGCTCAAATGTTGGTGGTAATAAACTGGGATCCATTATTTTCTTTTGTTTATTTCTTGGGTATATTACAGGCATGCAAACAGGTCAGGGGTAAAAAAGATGAGAAGGATTTGACGAACCCCCGACCCTCAAGGGAGGTCCAGGGGCATGCTCCCCCAAAAGAACATTTAGTAAATTTTAAAGTTAAATGCATCAATCTGGTGCACTTTGAGACTAAGACTTAAGGCTAGATCAATGTGGAGTCTGTGCTCTTGTAAGCAATGTCATGTTCTTTTAAACATAAATAAAACATTTTGTATAGCATACATCATTAAAAAAATTAAACAGGACATCCTGTGTTGAACTACTTTATTTTCTAGTCAAAAGCATCACTTACTTGCCCTGGAAATCCAGAGTTCTCACCAGAGAACAATTTGAATTTGCTCAGCAAGTTACAGTGCCTTGCGAAAGTATTCGGCCCCCTTGAACTTTGACCTTTTGCCACATTTCAGGCTTCAAACAAAGATATGAAACTGTAATTTTTTGTGAAGAATCAACAACAAGTGGGACACAATCACGAAGTGGAATGAAATTTATTGGATATTTCAAACTTTAACAAATACGAAACTGAAAAATTGGGCCTGCAAAATAAGTAAGTTAATACTTTGTAGCGCCATCTTTTGCTGCGATTACAGCTGTAAGTTGCTTGGGGTATGTCTATCAGTTTTGCACAGTGAAAGACTGACATTTTTGCCCATTCCTCCTTGCAAAACAGCTCAAGCTCAGTGAGGTTCGATGGAGAGCGTTTGTGAACAGCAGTTTTCAGTTCTTTCCACAGATTCTCGATTGGATTCAGGTCGGGACTTTGACTTGGCCATTCTAACATCTGGATATGTTTATTTGTGAACCATTCCATTGTAGATTTTGCTTTATGTTTTGGATCATTGTCTTGTTGGAAGACAAATCTCTGTCCCAGTCTCAGGTCTTTTGCAGACTCCATCAGGTTTTCTTCCAGAATGGTCCTGTATTTGGCTCCATCCATCTTCCCATCAATTTTAGCCATCTTCCCTGTCCCTGTTGAAAAGAAACAGCCCCAAACCATGATGCTGCCACCACCATGTTTGACAGTAGGGATGGTGTGTGTTCAGGGTGATGAGCTGTTTTGCTTTTACGTCAAACATAACGTTTTGCATTGTTGCCAAAAAGTTTGATTTTGGTTTCATCTGACTAGAGCACCTTCTTCCACATGTTTGGTGTGTCTCCCAGGTGGCTTGTGGCAAACTTTAAAATAACACTTTTTATGGATATCTTTCAGAAATGGCTTTCTTCTTGCCACTCTTCCATAAAGGCCAGATTTGTGCAGTATATGACTGATTGTTGTCCTATGGACAGACTCGCCCACCTCAGCTGTAGATCTATGCAGTTCATCCAGAGTGATCATGGGCCTCTTGGCTGCATCTCTGATCAGTCTTCTCCTTGTATGAGCTGAAAGTTTAGAGGGACGGCCGGGTCTTGGTAGATTTGTAGTGGTCTGATACTCCCATTTCAATATTATCGCTTGCACAGTGCTCCTTAGGATGTTTAAAGCTTGGGAAATCTTTCTGTATCCAAATCCGGCTTTAAACTTCTCCACAACAGTATCTCGGACCTGTCTGGTGTGTTCCTTGTTCTTCATGATGCTCTCTGTGTTTTCAACTGACCTATGAGACTATCACAAAGCTGGTGCATAAATACAGAGACTTGATTACACACAGGTGTATTCTATTTATCATCATTAGTCATTTAGGTCAACATTGGATCATTCAGAGATCCTCACTGAACTTCTGGAGAGAGTTTGCTGCACTGAAAGTACAGGGGCTGAATAATTTTGCTCACCCAATTTGTCAGTTTTTATTTGTTAAAAAAGTTTGAAATATTCAATATATTTTGAATATATATACACAATATAGATTGTGTCCCACTTGTTGTTGCTTCTTCACAAAAAATTACAGTTTTATATCTTTATGTTTGAAGCCTGAAATGTGGCAAAAGGTCAAAATGTTCAAGGGGGCCGAATACTTTCGCAAGGCACTGTACTCTGGCACTGAGTAATTCTGCTCATTAACTATGCCCATGTAGCCGAGCTGCACCAATCACATTGGTGTATCGGATATAGGCGTGGCAGAGGCAGGTTAAACAGATGACGACAGCGCTGCGACATTGAAGTCATTAGTAAACATTGTAAGATCGCTATGGATGAACACCAGTTGTTTAAAACGGCTTTGGCCACTACAATAAATGAGTTAGACTTGGCTTTTTGTTTTTTAAAAAGGAAGTTTTTGCTGTTTTGCCGACCTGATATGGCAAGAGTTTTATCTACCAGTTAGCTCCGCCAAAGGGGCTAAGCGAAGAACCACTGGTGATAGGTCGTAGTGTTATCCAATTTCATACAGTGAGATTTTCAAATGCATGCTTGGTGCCGCCCCTCGAGCTAGGTCATTTTCATTACTTGTTGCCAGACCCTTAAAACCTCCGGATTTGGGTCTGGATTTTTCCAGGCTATCACTTACTGTAAACCTAACACACATCCAATAGATATCAGTTGTCAACGGACTGCTCAGTGTTGCAGACTTTGAACAACCTCTCCCCACTCTGCCTCTGATTGGCTGTGAGGTTTAGGCATTAAGAGTGATGATTGGTTCCAGAGCCATTTCACCAAAAGGTGAGGAGTTTTTATATTGTTAATGTGAGTATGAAGCCAAAGCTAGGGAGACAGGTATGCAGTGGGAGAGAGGAAGGGCACAGACAGACGTCCGAACCATGGCTTAAACCTCAATCTCCAGGGGGCATGTGTGGTCTGAGATCTGGCACATGATATTTACATGCTTTGAGGCTAATACATTCCCCATCCATACAAACATGACTGAGCTTGCTGGCCTCAGTTCCACCACAAGGAGTTGCTCTAGTGCAACCCTATCTCCTTTTGACAATAGAAGTTCTATCGTATGCTGGACCCCCAGATAATGTCGGTATGCCGTGGTCAGCCCACACTGACTTAGAGAGCTGAGCCACTATGTGCCCCTTGGAGTTCATAGAACTGGAGAAGTAATGTTTCTGCTGTCTATTCTGACATGACAAAAGAGGGCCTTGAGTGGAAAACAATGGGTCACCACTGCCTCAGCTACTGTAGCTTTGTTCCAACACATACTGGAATTTAGCGATACTGCACAAGATCAGCAGCCGGTTTAAACATCCTAGTTGCTTTTAATGTCAAACTGCAATATGCTATCAAACATCCTAGCAATTACTGCATTCTGCACTGGTTTGACAGTAAGTTTGCAGTGTTTTCCTGGCCCTTCCATACTCTTTGCCAGCTTAAGTGTGCAGGCTGCCACAGCACACTTTAAAACAAAACCGAGGCATTGAGTCAAGCATTTGGCACAGTAAAAACTGCCCAATAAACAAGCTTCTCAATGGATTTCACAAGCTCAATTTCATTACCACAAAGAACATCTGAATGGCACAGTGAGTAAAACACCAGCACTACGCCAAACAGGAATGATACTTGAATGTTCTGGAACTTTTTTTTGGTCTTGTCCAATTCCCACTGACCCTGCCTTGCCGACAGCTCTGCAACTCCTTCGACAGATGCGAGATGGTGAAAGGCGCTCACGTTTCATCCAACCACATGTCCCCGAGCCGGCCGATTCTTTTCACACTGCTCATCCACCACAGAAGCCTTTAGTCAGCTGATGCATGGAATGATTAAGCTCACCAACTATACTTCTGTTATTTAATTTATTTACAGGTGCCCAAACTGCACACAAGGAGTTGCTGGAGAGCGACCTGGCACGTTAGATCATTTGACTTATCACAAATCCCAGGCAGCGCTATGCTAATTTGTGCTGCATTGTGCCGGAAGGCCGGAGAAAGTCGGAGTGCCCATAGTCAGGCTTAAACCACTAACTATCATGACAAAGCTCGTCTTGCAATGCAGCGACGAAGCCCACTACACCACGTGGACCCCAGCTCAAGTCAATTCCTTGCTTATCATCTGAAACTCTGTTTCAAAAGTTCAATTGGTCCTCTACATCTCAATCAACCTAGCTAACGCACAATTTCGAGGAAGAACAGGTCGGTGTGTTGCCACAGTAGACCTAATGTAGGCCTATAAGAGTGTCCTATCAATGAAACACCACTGATTTCACCCCTCACATTGTAGTAATATCCTATTCCTGCTTGTTCTTTTCTCTTCATCAACTCCACAGCAGGTGCAGAATGGTCAAGGTTAGATCTGCAGCAGCACAGTGCCCTGTATTTCCACTACTGGTTTGCTTCTGATGCTAAACAGATTAGGCCTGGTCGGTCCATGGATGGGAACTCGACCGCTGCTGGAAGTGGTGCCGGAGGGCCAGTAGTAGGCACGTCTCCCTCTGGTCTAAATATCATTCCCAACACCCTAGGGCAGTTCAAGTAACATCTGCCCAGCGTAGGGACCAGTCTTCCGGATGGGATGTTAAATGGGGGTCCTGACTCTCTGCAGTCACTAAAGACCCATGGCACTTATTGTATGAGTACGAATGATATCTCCGGTGAAGTATTTATCTGCATTCTACACTGAGGTACTGCTGACTTATGGAATGCCCCATCTAATCTCTCCTTTCTCTGCATCAAATTCTGTCTGAAGACTGGACACAGCCCACGTGGAGATCTGAACTCTCGGATTTGATTGATTTCATCCCCAGCTTTTAAATAGATCATTCAGCCCCTCTCTTTCCACTGTAACTACTCCCAATGTTACAATATGATCTGTCAACCTGATAACATAATCGTAAATAATTATGTTCATCAAGCAAGTCTGATTCTTTTCACACTGCCGTTGAACCTGTAAGCCTAAGCTGGTACAGAGCTAAAAAAAAAACATTGCATCACGTTACTGAAAATGTCTGACTCCTGCAGACAGTGAGTCATGTTGCCGTGGTATGCTATATAAACTAGGCAGATAGGCATTCAGCAACCGTTTGATTAAAAGCAAGAACTGCAAATACTGTGTGATTGTTGGTGCCAGATGTGTAAGTTCCAGTATTTTAGAAACCAACGTTCTCCTGGTCTCTTCAAGGACGATAGTCAAGGATTTACAGACAATGATGCCACAGAACAGAAGGATGGAACAGAAAACATTGGCGAACCAGTGCGCAAAAACAGGTTGTTGATGAGAATAGAAGAGAAAGTGTCACGCAGGCTACAAACCCGGCCACAGAGACATGCTAATAGTAATGACTCAGCATGCAGTGTGCAGTGATGGTGCAGAGGCACATCTCGGCCCAGGCTAGGCTTTGGATGGTCTGACTAATGTGGTAGAATTGTTTTGCTAGCGCTTTGAAGTCCAGGAATGGGTGAACCCCTATTCCTCCCCGATAGAATACTGTCTCCTGTATACACACAGAGCAAAGGATCATCTTAGTAATAAGGTGATAGCTCTATAGTCAATAAGAGACATCGTCCTATTGCCTAGGCAACAAAGAGTCAGATCCTGGTTTCCCAGGTCTACCTAGAGGCTTTTTACACTACGATAGATTTGGATAAACTCCAGCAACATTTACGAATCCGCTCGAACTGACGTCGGGATGAGACACAATTGTAGTGTGTAAACTTCTAGTCTATCTCGCCATCCACACAACCTCTGGAGGTAGCTCACGAGAAGAATTCAAAAGATCCCACCTGTGGCTTTGCTAACAGCCCAGGAGAAATGTGTGTAGAGGGGAAATTCCTCACTTTAATTCAACGGGCTGGTAGAGTAACTGATGTTTTATAACATGTCATGTTTGATGTTTTGTGTGGACCCCAGGAAGAGTAGCTGATGTTTTATAATATTAGGGTTGACCCCATTCAGTCGACTGGTTGATTGTTTGGTCGATATACTCTTGGTCGGCTAAGATTTTTATTTAGTCGAGCAGCTGAATGGCTGTGTGACGACCGCAGTCAGTGGATCTTAATTGGGGAGGGCGGGCTCATGTTTTGCTCAGGACAGGAGCGAATGAAACGGTGCGCAATGCACCAAACCCAGTGTGATCTGCTGTGTAAGATCTGATTCCTGCCTGTGTCACTTAACTACACCATTGCTGAAAGAAATAAATGTGCTACAAAATATTATGTTATGTAAGACAAACAGTGCAACACTAATGAAAATAAATTTTTAACAAAGGCATTATCCCAAATTATATTCAATAAGGCCTACCACATACCGTAAGGTGAATTTCCCTTTCATTTATCTGCATAGTTTTTTTTTCATACTACTCATGTGAGCACACAATCGTAGCAGTTTTTAGATTCACTATAACCTGTCCTGAACTTGAAATGTACTGTTGGTGTTATTAAAACATTATAAAAAATGCATAATAAATCTATAGTATGGAAGCATTTCATCAAAGTAACGGGTTATTCAAAACAAGTTCAACGCAAACAATACCCAAGAATGGTTTTCATAACATTGTTCAATATTAAATATGATGTACCCTACCACTTCAAAACAGCTTATGTAGGTGCATGCTAACACGCGCTGCTTTGAGTAATCTACTTGTTAACATCTGCACTAAATTCAATGTTTAGGCTACTGTATGTTGGCTTTGGCGGTGCTAAGTTTAAATGATCTAATCACAAAAAAATCCATTATTGTTATAACCAGAGACAAAGCCAAACAGGTTTATTGCCAACATTTAAGTTTACAATTGGATGAATCTAGGTTAAAGACATCACATTGAATGATATTATATCACATGGAATGTCCGGTGAAGACAGTTCCCCATTTGTCTGCCAGGTATACAGGCTCATTTTCCTGCGATGAATGTTGTCTGTGGTTCTGAACAAGGCTCTAGCACGCGCCATTTAATTTAATTTGCATGTTAAACAACATTTTTAATTTGTATTACATGGATATTACTTATCAGTTGCATACAACTACGCAGATGTAATTATATTGGCATTCAGCAACAACAGGTGACACCTGAGGCTTAATATTAGGATAAAAAATAGAGGCTGAATCCCAAAATGCCAGCATGCTACAGTACATTAAGTCAGATCAGCATTATTTTTTCCTTGTCAATCACCCTTTTAACTTGTGTATTTGTTTCTGATTACTTCTTCCAACAACACTGTAAAGCATCAAACAAATTGGTTGAATAAAAAAACACTCAGTGTGACAGTTATGAAGGAAGGAAAAAAACGTTTAAAATTTAGATTAGTCGATTGTAAAGAGAGATCAGTAGAGTCTTGGTTGACCAAAGAAATTCTTAGTCGGGGAAAGCCCTATATAACACGTCATTTTTGTTGTTGTGTGGACCCCAGGAAGAGTAGCGGATGTTTTATTTTTACTGTATGTCATATTTTATGTGTTGTGTGGACCCCAGGAAGAGTAGCTGAGGTTTTATAATATGTCCTGTTTGATGTTTTGTGTGGACCCCAGGAAGAGTAGCTGAGGTTTTATAATATGTCCTGTTTGATGTTTTGTGTGGACCCCGGGAAGAGTAGCTGATGTTTTATAACACGTCCTGTTTGATGTTTTGTGTGGACCCCAGGAAGAGTAGCTGAGGCCTTTGGTTTGGCAGAAGCTAATGGGGATCCTAATTTAATTTGAAGAAATATAAGCTTTTGTTGATCTGCTCCTGCGACTATGCAACTAGCCTACAAGGAACAACCACAATAATTTTGTTTTAGCTATTGCCTAGCCCTGCATCTTTAATGCATGAAAATTAATGGGGGCCATTTAAATAGTAATTATAAGCACAAAATAATGTTCTGAAAGCTTTAACAATAGCCAGTTGGTTTGAGAAGAAAGAGGCGGGTGTGACATCATAGCAGGGACTAGGTGTCCACCAGGGTTGGGTACTTACACCTTGTTTTTCCTGGAGGCCCTCCTGGAGGTCTTCGTAGTTGAGGGGATAAGCTGGGAGAGATCTGGCAGTGCATCTGCCAGCGGCCTCATGTCGCCCACAACTGGCATGGCAGCCCTCTTAGCCTGTGCCACCTGCTGCTCTTTCGCAAGCTTGATGGAGCTAATTTCTTCGAAAAAGAAACAGAGATATCAAAGAAAACAGGTTACAACTATAGTGGCGCAGTGTTCCCCTAAATGTCTCCTTGAGTACACAGCCAGATCAACTAATGACTGGCTTAGTGACCAGTTCACCAGATAAATGTGAGTATATGCAGAAATGTACCAAATACAGTGCCTATAGAAAACCATCATACCCTGTCAAAATTCTTACCTATTGTCACATTACACCCTGGAAATTAAATTAAATATAACTATGCCAGCTTCATTTAAACATTATAACCCTCGACATTAAAGTGAAAATAACATACAAAATTCTGAACAATGAGCTATTACAATTTAATTAGTGAAATACCTGGTTTGCTTAACTGATCAGCCACTTAAGAGTAACTATTATAAACTTGCTCAGGTAAACCAGTCACTTCACAGATAACACAGCATGCTAATTTCCCCACACCTAACAAATTGTAGTGGTTTTGTTTACTTTATAAGATGACCAGCTGTTCCACGATGAGTCAATTACTAGTAGTGCATGGCAACGAAAGAATACACCATGTTTGGAAAGGTGATTTTAAAAGCGCTCCGGGACAAAGTTGTGGAAAGGAAGAAGTTAGAAGGACGCAAAAATATTTCAAAGGCTGTAAATATCTCTCTGAGAACAGTAAGTGGAAATAATGTCACCAACACCTTGCCTAGATCTGGCCTTTATTCCAAACTGGATGACCGAGCCAGGAGGACATTGATGAGGAAAGCTACCAAGAGGGCGATGGCAACTTTGAAGTTTTTTTTAAATACACAAACTTTTAAAATGTTAGCTAAAGCATTAGTGCAGGCACACTATGATTATACTGCAACATTTTGGTTTAGTGGATGTACGAAACTAATTAAAAACAAATTGCAGACTGCTCAAAACAAGCTATGCAGGGTAATTTTGAAAGTACATCCTCAGTTGCATCTTGACAATGAACATTATAGAGAGGTTGGTTTTTAAGTTGAAGAAAGGGTAAGTGTCTTAAAACTGGTGTTGGTGTTTAAAATAATAAAGAAAAGAGTTCCTGTCTACTTGATAGACTATTACGTCCAGGTAAAGAACGTCCATAGACATTCCACAAGGGGGAGTTACACTGATATTTATCCTTATAGATTTAAGAGTTCAATGGGGAGGAATTCTCTTTATACTAGTGCTATAGCCTGGAATGAGTTAACTGGTTATATAAAACTGATAAATACGGAAAGTGTTTTTAGAAAGGAAGTTAAAAAATGGTTTAATTAACATTAACCTAGGGAGGAGGAGGAGTTTGATGCTGAGCTTGGTAATGATTTCACTCCATGTATGTACTGCTCTTATTTTTTTTGTAATCAGTGAGGACCACAATGGAAATAAGCCATTGGCTTTTTTGTGTATTTAATCCTCAGCAGCTCTTTGTAATGATTGAGTAATATTGTCTAAATCAATTCATTCATCCATTCATTCATTCAAGGACTAACAAGTCCTTATGGCTGGGATTGGTCAGTCTGTGCATGACACAAATCTCACAAGCTTTACACAAAGCTGGCCTGTATGGCAGGGTGGCAAGAAAGAAGCCTCTTCAAAAATGGGCCACACAGAGTCTCGTTTGTAGCCTGGAAAAATCCAGACCCAAATCCTGAACGATTAAGGGTCTGGGTTCGAGTAATGTAAATGACTCAACTCGAGGGGCAGCACCAAACGTGCATTTGAAAATCTCACTGTACGCAATTGGATAACACTACGACCAATCACCAGGGGGTTTTCACTAACCCTATGGCGGAGCTAACTGGTAGATAACTCTTGCCGTATCAGGTCGCAAAACAGCAAAAACGTCCTTTTATAAAAAAGGAACGATTAGAGCCCGGTCTTTTGTTCCTCTTTTAGACAAAAAGCCAAGTCGAACTCGTTCATTGTAGTGGCCCAAGTCGTTTTAAACAACTGGTGTTAATCCATAGCGATCTTACAATGTTTACTAATGACTTCGAGGTCGCAGCGCTGTCGTGTCGTCATCTGTTTAACAAGCCTCTGGCACGCCTATATCAGATACACCGATGTGATTGGTGCAGCTCGGATACAAGGGCATAGTTAATGAGCAGAATTACTCGGTGCCAGAGTAACATGCTGAGCAAATTTAAATTGTGCTCTCGCGAGAACTCTGGATTTCCAGGGTATCTCGTTTGCACTTTGCAAAAAAAACACTCAGATGAACCATGTGAAGCATGGTGATGGCCACATTATTATGTGGGGTTGTTACTCTTCAGCGGGGACTGGCCAATTGTTCAGGATTGAAGGAAAAATGGATCTTGCCAAGTACACTCAACTAGGATTGACACTCGTCCCGTTAAATACGGAATCGTCCCATCTTTGACACTTAAATCTTGCGTTCCGTTTTGAATCAATACGGGACGCGATTTGTCCCGTATTTTCATAAACGTCCCATACACCAGAGGTTTTCAACCCGTGTGCACTTGTGTGCTGTGAGGAATCCCCAAGAGTGTCATAAAACTTTTCCAAATCTGTTGTTTTTTTAGGGGGCAATTTATGCAGTGCTTAGTTCATGAACGCTCTTTTGCTCTCCGTGAGGATTTCCCAAGCTGTTGTGCTGGAAACAAAATGCCTCACACCATGCGCTCAGAATCAGATCATGTTCAGCCTCTGATCTGATTGGACAATGAACCAATTAAGGTTGCACCAGCAGTTGACAAACGCACACATTTATTCCACTGAAAACTGCATGTCTGTTTCCAAATGTCAAGCAACATCCCATATAAACCCTTGTTACTTTCTGACATGTCACACAAGTTTTAAGTAGTTGGGTAAACCATGCAGAGAAACTAAAAAATGTTTAGCCAAGTAAGTATAGTTTGAATGGCATACTGTATAAGGAGAATGATTGGACAAGGCAAGGATTGGATATGAAGGTAGGACGTTTTCAGTTTGCAGACCACTGCAAAACGCAACACGTTTCTCTGGTTTTACAATTGATAGTATGTGTTTGGGTAAAATTAATTTTGGTTTTATTCCATAAACTACATTTCTCTCAAATTCTAAATAAAAATATTGTTATACAATTTCTTTGCAAAAAATGACAACTGGTAAAAATAACAAAAAAAGATGCAGTGATGTCAGACCTCAAATAATGCAAAGGAATTCATATTAATTTAAACACAATAATAATCAGTTAACTTAGGAAGAGTTCAGGAATAAATATTTTCTTTAGTAATAATAATTGTATAATAATAATAATTGTTTTTCATGCACCTTGGCACACTCTCCACTAGTCTTTAGCATTGATGTTTGGTGTTTTAAGCTATGATTTACCACCACTGCCCCATCCCCCCCCACTCAGCATGTGGCCCGGAGGAGCAGGGGGTGTTTCCTTTATTTTTTTGCATGGAAGGTGGCAACCCTACACTCAACTCTTGAGGAAAACCTGCAGCTCTATACTAGAAAGATGAAGATGGGCAGGTGGTTCAACTTCCAGGTCGACAACAACCCTAAACACACCACCAAAGAAACTGTGCAGTGATTTAAGTATAGGAAGGTGAATGTCCTTGAGTGGCCAAGTCAGAATCCTGACCTAAATCCAATTGAAAATCTGTGGATGGACTTGAAGACAGCAATCAATCGCCGTTCACCACAAAATTTGACAGAACTCTAAAAATTCTGTCAGGAAGAATGTGAAAATATAGTCCCCAATCTAGGTGCCCAATGATATCAGAAACGTATCCAAACAGACTGATTTCGGTAATTAAAGCAAAAGTTGGCTCTACGAAGTATTAAACCATGGAACTGATAACTTTAACTCTTATTTGAAATATTGTAACTCTGCTATTCAAACTTTTGTGATCTGTTATTTGAACATTTTTAGCCTTTATTTCTACATTTCCAAACTGCTGCATTATTATGTTACTTGAATTTTTAAGGCAGAATTATTTTTTAAATAATGCTGGAACAAAATAATTAATTTCTAACGGGTTTTCATTTCAGGCTGTAAGACATTAAAATAGACTATTTTAAAGGGGTATGATGATTATATATAGGCAATGTATATGGATGAGTAATGGGACCTGTGGTTTGTTACATGTGCAGTCTTGACCATTTGTTTGACTGTCTCCAGTTTAGGGTCAAAGCAGCACTAAATGCTAGATCACCATATATAAATACTGTGATCAAAGGAGGAGGGGATATTCAAACCAGATGTCAACAGTGCAGATGTACAGGTTCATGAGCAGGTGAAAACTTGAGCTGAATAAAACTTTACAGCTTCCAAGTATACATTCTGACTTTGGTAGATACCATTAGATCATAGAGAGAAAGTGTTAAAAGTATTAAAATTTCGGCAATTAAATGATTCACAGTTCATGTCCTTTCCTCCTTTATGTGAGAGTAAATGAGAGAATAGTCTAATCCTTAGGTGGAGTCCAGATCCTGCAGAATTGTAGATAGTGGCAACGTGGCTATGATTATATGATGCCTTCAGTTATTAAGGCTATATAAATGGACTCCTGGGACATTGAATCACCTCTCTCACATACAGTAATATCAATGAGCTCATATCTTACATTAGGCTTCAAAACTACTGGCACCCCTGACTGGCAGTGCACAAACAATACTTTAAAAACATAAACAATATAAATCGAGATAAACTCAAAATACCAACATGTGGGAAACACTGTACTTTATTAATGTTGCAATGGAAACAACCAAACTCATACAATTATTTAACACAAAAGACATTTCACCAAAATCAAGGTTCTATAATTATTGGCACTCATTCAGTACTTAGCGCAACCACCTCTGGCAAGAATAACAGCATGGAGTCTCTTCCTGTAATGTTTGGACCATTCCTCTATGGCCATGGCAGAACATTGATTTTGTTGTTACGGAATCACTTCTGTGTGGATCAAGGTATATTTTGGGTCATTGTGTTGTTGGAAAGTCCACCTACAGCCAGGTCCCATAGGCAACCAGATTGTCAGCCACAATTGCCTGATATTTGGTGGAATTAATTATGCAATCAATCTTGACCAGTGCCCCTGGACCTCTGGAATTAAAACAGCCCAAATACATCACTGATCCACCACCATATTTCACTGTGGGTTTGAGGTGCCTCTCCTTGTACGAATCTCTGTTTCGACGCCAAACATGGCGATGCTGCATCTACCAAAAACGTTCAATTCTGGCCTCAACTGAACGGAGCACCTTCTTCCAGTCATAATTTAAATGACGTTTGGCAAACTCCAAGCGCTTGCATCTGTTTCTTGGGGTCAACAAGGGCTTTCCTCTGGCAACCCTTACAAAGAGGCTGTGGTTGTTGAGGTCGCGGTGACAAGACGTTTTTTGGGGATTTTGTTGCTTCTCTCACCATCTTCCTCCCTATCCTGGGGGGGCAAAATGTATATGGGTCCTCTACCTGTGAGGTTCTCAAATGTTCCTTGTCTTTACATTTTATTTATTTATTGCCCTGGCAATGCTCAGTGGTATATTCATTTGTGGATCTTCTCCTAGCCATTACCAGATTTATGAAGGTCTACGACCATCTGTCTCTTTTGAAATGCCAATTCTTTTGTTTCCTTCATGGTGTTGCATGAGAAAGAGATATTGCATGGGCGTAACCTAATTGTTATACCCTAGTGGAACAGGAAGTGATGGAATGGCTCAATATAGTTCCTTAAGACATAAATTAACTTAAATAAGTGAAATTTTACTCCTGGTTTAATTTTAATCGATGTTATTTACAATAATCTTTAAGGGTGCCATTGATTGTGAAAGCTTGATATGCTTTTTTATT
Organism: Umbra pygmaea; assembly: GCA_016801145.1. Lineage (NCBI taxonomy): Eukaryota > Metazoa > Chordata > Actinopteri > Esociformes > Umbridae > Umbra > Umbra pygmaea. The sequence goes on along the minus strand of JACXGM010014085.1, from coordinate 3,378 downwards.
TAATCAATAAATGATTTTGGTTGGTTCCATTTACACATTAATGAATTACATTATTTTGCACATGTTGGTATTTATAGTTTCTCTCTATAATTGTACTGTTTATATTTTTTACAGTATTGTTTTTGCATTGCCAGTCAGGGGTGCCAGTAATTTTGAAAATCTACAGGATCGAAACCACAGACACGGAAAGACCTGGCCTGCCTGTTCTTGGGATCCATTTGGTCCACGACTATTAAAGTAGTTTCTCCTTATTTCCGAAAACTGGTGAGGCCCTAGCCACACAGCACATCTCTGATTTCGGATGGAGTCAAAAGAACCATTAGCTCCTAATTATATGCATAAAGGATACATCTTGTGTTACACAAAGAATTGATTGCATCAGCAGATTGGGTTACCCAGAGATCACAATTATAGATGAGGAGGTGGTGGTGTAAAAGGTGCAATCTGGGATCTGGGAATCTTCACAATGGTCAGCTTAAAGGGCTGCTGTTTTTGCAGAAAAATGGAATGCCGGACTGTAGCTTTAAAGTGGTTGTAATTACATAGAGACAGAAAGCTAATTCCTGGGCTGGTGCACTGCAGAAATCATAGCCCCTTGGTGTAGATCAGTCGTCTGGGGCTAAAACAGGTTGGTTTTAATGCCTTTACAATCAGTTTTTGCATGGGTGTGTTAATTTTTCCTGGTTTTCCTCCCTTTCCCACTAACCCTACCATGTCTGCAGCTCCACAACAGATCTGTGGGATGACGAGGGGTGCACACATGGTTCATCCAACCACATGTCGCCGCCAATTATTTTTGCACTGTTCACCCAACACAGAAGCCTGTAGGCGGATCATGCATGGGATGATTACGTTCACCAACTATACTTTTGCAAATTAAATTACAGGCACCCAATCTGAACACAAGGAGTCACTGGAGAGCGATGTGGCAGGATAGATAATCTGATATATTTTACCTAAATCCCGGGCAGCGATATGCCAATTTATGCTGCCTCGTGGAGGAGGCACAGGGAAGATCAGAGAACCCACGGGCAGGCTCAAACTATCATGATGTAGACTCTCCTACAATGCAGCGACTTAGCCCAATATGCCACACAGACCACTATGCTTTTACAATAATTTAAACATATCCCTGCATCTTAAGCTTTCATGAGCTCACATAAAATTGTTTAGTGTCAAAAAAAGCATAGCGCATCCCACTGCTGTTTTTTCTGAAGTTAAGCAGGGCCAGTCCTGGTCGGAAAAAGAAATGCTGCCGTTTGTGGTGTTGGAGGGCTAGTAAAGGACACTCCTTCCTCTAAATCTCATTACCAATACCTCAGGGAAGTGAAGGAGACATGTGCCCTATATAGGGTACTGCCTTCAGCGCCCCATAAAATCCATAGTTTTCTTTGGCCAAGTCTGTTTTTTCCCTCCAAATTCCATGATTTCCGTTAAACTTGTGCACTATTAATGCAGAAAGATATGTACACATTTTGCTGACATCCAGACGTCATCTTTTCCAGGGATTTCCAGCAGGACAATGGCAAACCACATTCTGCCTGGATTACAAGTGCATGGTTGTTTAAGCAGAGAGTGCGGGCGCTAGCATGGCCTAACTACAGTCCTGCCCATTTATGTTTTGTTTCATAGATTACAGTGATAGTACAGCTATATTTGTGTACAGATTATAACAAAACAATCAATTACCTTAACAGAATATTATAAGATTAGATCATTATCCCAGTTGGGAAAAAGTCACTTAGAAACAGACATTCTCATTTTACACAAAACGTCTACAATGCTTATTGAAAATGGGAACACAATGCTTGAATCTTGCATTCACTTTCACAAAAGTGTTTCTCACATTATATATATAGGGAAGGACATAAACTAATGACTTTGTAATAAATATTACACATTCTCAACCTGCAATATCAATGACAATCTTCTGAATATGTAGGATCATTTACTTTTCTATATTTTGTATTCCTCATATTTTGAGGCAGACATATTTACTCACTGTTGAGCCAGCGCTCTCTCCTCTCTTTCATCTTGTCCTTCTTTGACTGCTGCTTCTTCACCTCAGGAGCTACAGACACACCGAACACATGCACAGTGTTTACACATTACAATAGGTTATGTATAAAGTAGAGGTCATCAATAAAAGAAAACAACATTCAAAGAGGCAATCAAAATCAAAACTAATTGACAATGAAGTGTTTTTATATATTGCTTTGGAAAATGAAATGTTTCCGATGTTTACAGTAACATTTTTCCATTGCAAAGGAAAAAAAAACTTAAACACAATAATATCTAATTTGAGTTACAGAGTGAACAAATTTAAACATTTCAAATACAGTTTATTTTGACAGTGGTATTATTTAAGGTATGAAATAATCCATGTCTGAATATTACAGCCCAAAGGAAGAAAAGGTATCATAGCGGTGTTTTAAAGCTCTAGTAACTCAGGCCATGTGGCTTTTGTTACATCTCAGTTCAAAGACATGGAAACAGGACAGATAGGTGGTGACGGGGTTGGAAAGTAAAAACACTACCCAGTAGATTATATCTGTGTTTCCCCATTTAGAAAAACATCCTGTCCTGGGATGGACATTTTTTAGTAACCAGGACAACCAACTGTAGCACCCTGTGAGCAGCCTATTCCCAGGGACGAATGTGTGACGTGCATAAAGTGTGTGTGTGTGTGTGTGTGTGTGTGTGTGTGTGTGTGTGTGTGTGTGTGTGTGTGTGTGTGCTGAAGTGAATATTCATTCCAATCTCTGCCCTTCCTCACACAGAGGGAGATGTCATACATGGACACGGGGTGATAAGACACTTGCTTCCTGTCACACGGTGATAGGGACCTACACGTCACATACGCAGTGGAAATATACACATTGTACATTACATAGGTTGGCCTGTACTTTTATCCAACAGCTATCACCAAAGTCCCAGGAAACTAGCGAAACACAGGATCACTGTGACAAATCGTAGAGCCAACACACAGAAAACATGTTTACTGTATGATACATATCTAAGTGTTGAGGACAGCTTTTGTCAGGTGTGATCACTTAAAGGAACGTTCCAGACCCCTAAACAACTCATAATCATGTTTCAGACATGACAGTCACTAAATACACATTCTCAGTACGTTCGGTACCTCCCAAGTTGCCCAATCTATCACTGATCTTTAAATCGAGTCGATAGGAGATTTTAACAGGACGTCAAACGAACACATCCAGATATTGAAAAAAATGTTGCAGTGATGTACATGATGGTTTTGGTCATTTCATTATTTTGACCTTTCATTATTACACCGTGTATTCCCTACTAATTACACAGAGTAGTCCTTACTGATTACACAGAGTAGTCCTTACTGATTACACAGAGTAGTCC